>JAQZBX010089838.1:0-12582 GCA_029593785.1 Cabassous unicinctus
AAAAAAAAAATTTTTTATATGTATCCATTACATTTAATGGAGAAATGTATATGTTTATTCATCTGTGTTTACTTTTTAGTTTTAAATTGTTTATATTTTCGATTATTAAATGTACAAATAAAGTTAAGGAAAAAAAAAAAGATTCATCCATGTTATTCCATGTGTTAGCACTTTATTCCTTCTAACAGCTGAGTAATATTCCATCGTATGTATGTACCACATTTTGCTTATCCATTCTTCTGTTGATGGGCACCGGGGCTGATTCCAACTTTTGGCAATTGTGAACAATGCCTCTATGAACATTGGTGTGCATATATCTGTTCGTGTCTTTGCTTTCAATTCTTCTGGGTATATACCCGGTAGTGGAATTGCTGGATCATATGGAAGATCTATTGTTAGTTTTCTGAGGAATCGCCAAACGGTCCTCCACAGTGGCTGGACCATTCTACAATCCCACCAGCAGTGGATGAGGGTTCCTATTCCTCCACATCCTCTGCAACACTTATATTCTGCTGTTTTTTTAATAGCTGCCATTCTGATGGGTGTAAGATGGTATCTCACTGTAGTTTTGATTTGCATTTCTCTGATGACTAATGATGCTGAGCATCTTTTCATGTGCTTATTGGCCATTTGTATATCTCCTTTGGAGAAATATCTATTCTGGTCTTTTGCCTGTTTTTAAAATGAGTTGTCTTTTTGTTGGTGAGGTGAAGGAATTCCTTATAATTCTTATCAGATATATGATTTATAACTATTTTCTCCCAATGTGTGGACTGTCATTTTACATTCTTGAAATGTCCTTTGATACATGAACATTTTTAATTTTCATGAAGTCCAATTTACTTATTTTTATTGATTTTGATGACATATTTAAGAATCTGAGGTCATAAAGATCTACCCCCTTTCTCTTCTTAAATTTTTATGGTTTTACTTCTTATATTAGGTCATTAATCCATTTTGAATTAGTTTTTGTAGATGGTGTGAGGCAGAGGTTCACCTTCATTGTTTTGCATGCTGAAGTTTTTCCCAGCACCATTTGTGAAGAGACTTTTCTTTCTCCATTGAATGGGTTTGGCACCCTTGTTAAAAACAATTGGTCATAGATGTATGGACTCATTTCTGGACTCTTAATTCTATTCCATTGTCTATACATCCATCCTTATACCAGTGTCACACCACTTTGATTATTGTAGTTTTTAAATTTTGAAATCTGGAAGTGTGAGTACTTCAACTTTGTTTTTCTTTTTCAAAATTATCTTTACTATTCTGGACCCCTTGCAATCTCGTATTTATTTAAGGACTGGCTTCTCCTTTCTGCAAAAGACTGTTGGAATTTCAATAGAGGTTGTGTGAATCTGTACATCACTTTGGGTAATACTGACATCTAAACACTATTAAGTCTTCCTGTCCATAAACATGAGATGTGTTTCCATTTATTTTTTAAATTCTTTTGGCAATATTTTGTAGTTTTCAGTGTATAGGTGTTTTACCTTCTTGGTTCAATTTATTCCTAGGTATTTTATTCTTTTGTATACTATTGTAAATGGAATTGTTTTCTTAGTATTCTTTTTAGTTTGTTCATTGCTGGTGATTTGTGTGTGCTGATACTGTATTTTATAACTTGGTATCATATGTTGTCGTTTAAATGTACAACATCCTTGGTTCACAACATATCTGCTCTAAGATGTTTTTCCCCATTATGTATTTAGTGTTTACTATGTGCCAGACACTGTTCTGGGTACTGGGATATTGTGGTGAATGACAGTTATGCCCTCTGTAAGGTCCTAACGTGCCAAGGTACAAAACCGGCCAGTACCTGTACTGGACTTTCATTCATGTTGTGGAATTAGATGAAGAGTGCATTTGATAATTCCATCACCTAATATAGAAATGGCCCATGAGCTGTGATGACACAGCTCATGGGCCTTATTCTTCCGAAGTACATTTCATCTTTTCAGGGTCAAAAGAGTAAGTAAAATTCAGCACATCAGACAGATAATAGACACTCATTGAATTACATTGTATTCTCAATAGTTATCTTTTATAAAAATTAAATTGGTAAAATATGTATAATTGTTTACCCTGGGGAATAGCACAGATTGAAAATTATAAACACGTTCAAGAAGAACGCACCAATGAAAAATACACAATGGCTGATTAAGGGTGGCCACCAGAAGCTGGAAGAGGCAAGGAGTAAATTATTCCCAAGAGTCTCTGGAGGGAGTGTAGCTCTGTCACCTTGAGTCCGGCCCAGGGAGATTGATTTTGGAGCTTTGGATTGCAGAACTGTTAAAGAGTAAATTTCTGTTGTTTTAAGCCACCAGGTTTTTGGTAGTTTGTTACAGCAGCTGCAGGAAACTAAGAAACCCAGTCATTTTAGATTAATCTCAGAGATGACAATCACTGACTTACTCCGTCCACCATTTCCTGACCTGATGCTATCTAGTATATGTTCTGGTTCACCAGGTCAATTCTAAATTAACCCTCCTTTATTTTCCTTTTGCATTAATTATATTTAGTGCCAGGCAGCATCTAGTTTTTCTTTTACATTTCTCATTTTACGTCAAGATTTGATGGTGGATGGAATGGTGGAGTCTCCCTGACTTTTCTGCAGATACCACCCATGATTTTGATTCAAGGAAGGAAAAGTGATGACTGCTCTGTCCCACAGCAGTCCTGGTCCACTCATTTAGTGACAAGCACCCTGTGTATCTCCCAGAAATAGGGTCTCTTTCCCCTGAACAGTGGAAGAAATAAACTCTTGAGGTTTGAGTTCCTGTTTTTTTAGACTCTGTCCTGACCTGTCACTTTTCAAGGCCTCAATACAATTTACTCTAATGAGGTTATCTTCATCTGTTCACTATAACTGAGTAGGTCATTGCTTACATCATCACCCCTCTATAAGATCAGAATTCCCAACTTTCTATCTCATCGCCCGCCCACATTCTCTACTCATCTCCAGCTGCCTGCTAGACATCTCCCCTGGACGTCTAATAGACATCTCCAATTTAACCCAGTTTATCTCCATAAGGGCAAGACCAATGTTATAGTGTCTGCTGTCGCCACCAACACATGGTGGGTTGCCGATAAATATTTGCTTTTAATGAATGAACAAATAAACAGAGCTGCATCTGCCTTCTTGGAGTTTGATCTTTTAGGGTGAGGCAAGAATTGTCCTTTTGGCATAAGAGACGCGGTCGCTTGACACTATCGAAAATGTTTATCCATTCAACAGATACTAAAGGATGAACCCTCCCCCCTTTTTTTGAGGCTGTAGATTTTTAAAGCAATTTTAAAAAATCTCGCAGAATCTCCACCCTTTGGTGCTGTCAGACTGGCCACGGTGAGCCACGGGGGCTTCCTGTCAGAGGCGCCGCCCGAGGGGTGCGCGGTGTCCCCGCGGGGCGGCCGGGTCAGCGCGAGTCCTGGCCGCCGCGAGTCCGCTCTCTGCCGGGCCCCGGGTTCGGAGCCCTAGGACAACGGCCCGAGACGGCCTCTCGCTCCGCGCGCCATGAGGCCGGCGACTCGAGGGCCGCGAAGGCCGAGGCCCAAGGTCGCGGCCAGCGCCGCCCGACGTCATTTCCGACCCGAGCCAAGATGGCGGCGGCGCGGCAGCGGCCGGGGCGGGCGGAGCGGCGGTGGCAGCGGCGGCGCGGGCGACGGCTGTCGGCGCTCTGAGATGCGGGGCGCGGCGGGCGCAGGTAAGAAGCGGCGGGGCGGGCAGCCTCTGGGCGCCGGGACGCTCGTGCCCTCCTGCACCACTGGAGTCTCGCGGCCGCCCGAGGAGCCAAACAGGGGATCGACACGCCAGGGGACGCGGGCGCCGCGGGGGTCCGGGCCGGCGGGCGTACCCCTCTCCGTGGTCCTCGGACGTCCCGGGCGCGACGGCAGGCGGGAGCTCGGAAACAATGCGTGCCCCGGGCAGCGGGCGGCCCCGGTGGTCCCGCGGGTGGGTGGCGGCCCTGCGGTGGGCGCGGCCGGGCGTCCTAACCAGCCCGCGTCCTAGCACCCCCGCCCGGCCTTGGGGCTCCGCTGCGGGGAAGTTGCGGGGTTCGCTTTTGTCACCGTTGTGCGTCTCGCGGCCCGCGAGGGGGACGCAGTGGGCTGCGGTGCGACGGTGCCCCGGCGCGTGCTGCTCAGAGTCCACCCCGGACACGGCCATCCCCGTGGACTGAAGGTTCACGTGGGGCTCCCGGGGCCGTTTGAATTTTCCAGTCGTTTTGCTCTTCTCTTTTGTGTTCCAACTGAACGTGTCTTTCACATTTGCATTCTTGATTTGTTTTGTGTCTTGAGTCTTTGTGTTCCCTAAGTAGTTTTGTGTGGTTTAAACCTGGAAATTCTCTCCCTCAGTGTTCCCATAACCCCATCCTTAAAAAAAACCCAAAAAACAAAAACAAGAAAATCCCCAAGCAGACCTGCACTTACATGTTATTAATTTCGTTACCAAAGAGACCCATCAACCAGTTTTTTGATGGTGGCAAGTGCGACATGAAGCAAACTTAACAGGTCAGTGTTATTCCTAATCTCCTTGGTTCCCCCGACCCGGGGGTGAACGGCCCAGTCTGGGGCAGTGCGCTGCCCTGCCTGTCCCACCACGAACCTGCACCCAGCAGCTGTAATCCACCCCCCCCCCGCCCCCCGCAAAGGATGAGATTCTTGCTGGCCCCTCATTTTCCATTCAGTATTGTATGGAGGTTTTGGGTTTAGTAGAAAAGTGGATCGCCTTTTGCTGAATCTGAGGAGGTCCTTAGATCCTTTTACCCAGGCACTAAAATGATTGTACGTAGAACGCTACCAAAATGTTGCTTCAAGTTTTTGTTTACTACAGGTTTATTGTTAAAAGCAACAGCCAGGTTGAGCAAGAAACGGACCCTTTCAATGATTCTCTTACCTGCAATAGCACAGACGTCATTTCTCCAGTTTGATCAGTTGTGTCCAAGAATTGGAAAAATGTAGGCTTTAAAAAAGTGTTATGAAATTTGCTGTACAAATATTAAGGAAGAGGAACTGAGAAAGATAATCATACTTTCTTTTTTTAAGTAGGGTTTTGTGTTTATGAGATGGCATGCGGCTGCCCCATAATTCTCTAGAAGTTTCCTTAAAAACACTTGGCCAAATTCTTTTACATTTAGAAACTCATTTTAGCCTTAGAGGACCTTTAAATAAAGATCATCTTATTGACGTCTTCATTTCAAGCTGTGGAAACTGAAATAGAAATTCGTGGTGGGACTAAAAGTCTCTCACATCTTCTGTCATGTCGGGGCTCTTTTACTTTTACATTGTGTTTGGTTTGATTTATTTTAAAATAATACATTTAAAAGTTTCTGGCATAATAATAATGTTCAATAAATGTTTCCTATTGTTGATTCTGAAGTATTCTTTGCATGAAAAATTGGTATATTTAGGAATATTTGTTTTTTTTCTTATCGTGTGGACAGTGCCTGAAACAATACAGTTTACATTTGTAAGAATGTACAAACAAAATTTCACAAAAGATTCTCACTGTAGACCATTTGGAAATTAGAGAAAGGCACAAAGAAAGAATAGAAATCTTTCCACTTTTGAGATAAGCACTGTTAACATATTGGCCCACCTCCTCTTTGCCTTCTCTTGCAGTGCACATGTGTGTATAATCAGTCAGTGTGCATATAATCTTATATATTTGTACTTATATTTCCTTAAAGAATTTAGTCATTTCTATATATTTACATTTTATACAGATTAATATCATATTATGGGTATCGTTTGTAACTTGTCTTTGCTTAGTAAATTGTCAACTTTCAGCCATGTCATTAAATCTTCTTTAATATGATTTTTAATGGCTATGTAATAAAGGATGGGCTGTAATTTATTCATCAACTCCATGTTGATTAGTAAGGTTTCTATAGCCTAAGATTTTCTCTTCATTAAGATTTGTTTAAAAGTTTTTTCTATTGTGAATTTTAAAGTTCTGAAATCTTTTAAGACGTGAAAATGTAAATTTTGTTTCTCAGCCTCTGAATACTCATTTTTCCTGCTGTTGCAGTTATGAGACGTAACACTCCATATCAGCTCCCTTTCGCTCTCTGTCAGCTGGGTTTTGCAGTTTTACATGTATATCTGCACACATCTTTTTGATCAGTATTTTACATTAGTTTTATTTATTCAGGGGACCACTTCTTTAAGCTGCCCATCTCTTTTCAAGTTCTGGATCTGACTTACAAACCTTTTAAGTCATGTTAAATCATAGATTTCCGGGTTGGAAAGCACCTTAGCCTATTTACTATTTTTACTATGTCTTCTGACTTGCTTTTCATGCTATTTCAATACCCACGCAGAAAAAAAAAAACAAAAAACATGCGGGCTGCAACTAGAAAAATACATAGAAGGGAGAGAAAGGTGAGTGGGTGGACAGTTGGGGAAACTTTGGCAATCTTGCGGGGTGGCAATGTGTAGATTCAGGGAGTTTCCATATGACAGGGACATTACCTGACAGTCATTCCTGTGGACGGGTGTTCATTGCTCCGTGGTTGGTGTTGGTGCACATCAGCCACACCGCCACCCTGCAAGGCATTTGGTAAGAGTCTGGGCCAGTGTTCTGGCTCCTCCTTTTGAAGTTCCTGGAGTTGATAGAGCTGTCAGAGTCATCCTCATACAGCCGTGGAAAGCTGTGAACTCCGTTACAGGCGTGCTACTTAGGTTCCACGAACGTGTTTCTCCACCTCAGCACTGTTGACATTTTGGACGGGATCGTTCTTTATTGTGGGGGATTGATGGGCAGTCCTGTGCATTGTAGGATATTTAGCAGTATCCCTGGCCTTTTCCCACTAGACATGAAGTCTCCAGACATTGGCAAATGTCCCCTGGCCAGCAAAATCACCCCTGTTGAAACTTCTGCATTAAAGGAAGGCTTGTCCTACTGGATCAGACTTGAATCACTGAAACAATTCATGGACTCTCTTTAGTCAAAGAACAGCAAGAATAGACTCCGCCGTTTATGCAAGGCCCACCTTGAAGCTGGGGAATGAACTTACTGGTCTCTCCAGGTTCTTCCTGCTTTTTTGGTTTTATGAATTTATAGAATGGCCAGTTTCAGCAGTTTTGCTTTGGTGTCCCTTTTGTGGCAAGAGATAAAGCAGTGTGAGGTCTCCTTAAGCTTACGAAGGAGTTTTCATGTCAGGATATAAAATTTCTCAATATGAAGATGAAATTATTACTAAATTTAAATAAATTTACAGAGTTGAAGCATGGTGAATAATTTAAACTTGTGGTCCATTATACTGAGTAGCCTAAAAAATCAATTGTCTTTTCTTCTAGAAAATGTGACTTAGTGAAACAGCCTCTTAAAGGTTGATGGTAGAAGCCAAACTATAGTTTTTCCAAAATCATTTTCTTTAACAATCATTTCAGGGTTATGATATGATGATTTATCCTGAGGAAATAAGGTTTACTTTTGACGTGTTTACCTAACTTTAACCTATAATCTGTATGTATAGATTGAATTCTTATTGTGGCATTAGTAATCTTTTGTCAGAACTTGCCAATATAAAAACAGTAAAGAAAGAGGTATGCTATTGGAGCCACATTTGGTAATGGGGTAGTTTTCTGAATTACAGAAGATCTGCATAGTTTCATTGGAATGAATGCATGTGCCATTGAAATATGCTTTCTTAAGGAGAATGCCTTTCATTCCCCACCCCTACGTCCTTGAAGCGTGAAATAGAGTTATTGTATGGAGCAAAGTGGGTTCATTTAGAGTGAAATCTACTTATTATATTTTTCTCAGTACTGTATAGAATTTATTTTCAGAGTCTTGGTTCGTGTCATACATATGTAGTGTTTTTCGCTTATTCGTGCTCTGGAATATGCTATAAAGGAGGTTTCACTGAATACTTACATATTTTCCAGCCATTTTAGTGAGAAGAGTATTTTGTAGCTCTTGCAATAAATCAAATGATAGGTTGTGCTTTGAAAGAGCTAAATTACTTCTTGGCACAACTTGCTTGAAATATGTAAAGCTAAATGCAACCGTTAGTTTGATTACAGTGGGCAGCCTGTCTGGAAATTGGTAAAACTCACACATTTTATATGTGCTTGTATGTAGTTCCACTAAGACTATGTTTAGCTCTGGGGGTGAAATTTGGTGGTATTTTCAGATAATTTAAATTATGCCATCAACATTTGAAAAGAATTGTGGGATTCACTGAATTCTTATATACCTCAGTATGAATTCCATGTATCATCCAAGACTTTATTAATTCAGTATAAATTAAGCATAATTTTAGGTCTCAATATAAAATTGGCATTCTAAATGTTTCTCATTTTGTGATGCTTTGTGGGACTTTGCCATAATTCTGAAAGACCTACTTTTAAGTACACCTGAAAGCAGGAGTTTTAAAAAGGAGGTCTCTTAGGATAAATTTAGATTCTTAATTTTAAGGCTCTATTACCGCGTGTTAGAGGACATGGAGCAGATCAGTTCACCTGTGTCAGGAGGTAAACGTTGCATCGATGCATCCCTGTAATGATTTAACTGAGCCTTTCCTCCGTGCATGGAGAGACCCTACACAGATCAAGCCTTGAGACCTGGGTTAGCTGTTCCCTCTTGTCTCTTCGTATTTGTAAAGCGGAGACAGTGATTGCTTCTTTCTTTCACTGGGGAATTTTGAACTAAGAAGATAACGAATCTGCAAACAATTTGAGATACTTTAGTTTTTTCAGACCTTGATAACATTTTTCTTAGATAGTCCTTCCACTAGGTCTTGAGAGAGAACAGGGCCGCAGGATTGTTGAGAGAAGCCCTTCCAAGTTATCTTAAGCTTTTAGGAACCGCCGGCGCCTCCCCCACCCCCCTGCCCCCCCCTTGCCCCAGCCTACTGAAGCAGCAGGAGTGGGTGGGGAGTGGCTTCTTTTCTAGTCTCTTCCATGCCTTTCACAAAGCCAAATCCTTCATCTTTTCTTCTCTCTGGATATTTTTCCTCTTGCAATTTCCTCGTTTACAGAAGCTTCTAAAGCTCCATCCCCAATCTGGATGGCCCGGCTGTGCTGGGCCCTTCTCCCCACTTGCTCCGTTGCTTTCAATGTGAATGTCTGGTTTCTCCTCAAAGTCAGAGACCCTAAAACAGAGCTCACCACTTCCACCTAAATACATTCCTCCTCTGGATACTCTTGTCTTTGAACTACGTTCTTACTCGCAGTCACATTCAGAATTCTGGACTCATCTTTGCCATCTCTTTTCCCCTCCTTGTTTGGTTAGTTAACATGTTCTGTCTAGTCTTCCTCTGCAGTGTCCTTTTTTATTCCTTTCAACCATTATCTTATCCCTTATCATCTTGGGTTTTTACCTGGCTTTCCTGGCCCAGGTCTTTCTGGCTGCCCACTCCCCACCTACTTCCTCCCTCTTTCCCGGCAGTTGAATCTTCCTGAAATATCCTGCCTTGTTTTGTTTATGGCTCCTCCTCAGTCACCAGCTGCCGTGGCTGTTGTGTGGCCTGTTCCCTGGGCCAGGGCTGCCCTCCTGATGGGCCCTGGTGAAAACAGGCTTTCTCCAGCTCCTGCCAGCAGGCCTTCAGGGCTGCTCTTGTAAGTATTTCCTCTTCCTTCTCTCTCTGAAGACCTTCAGGGCTCCTGGAGTGGGAACCCTACACACAGGGTCAGGTTTAAATTTAACCTGGAACTGAAGACCCCAGTAAAACTGCCCCATCTTTTCTAGTATTGCTCTGGACAGACCCTCACTTAAGTCACACTGTGTGCTCACCAGGGCAGACAGGCAGCCAGAGACAGGCTTTCACCCTTTTTTATCAGAAACCTTTAGGGATATACTTTTACCTTGAAACAAGAACTACAAATAGTTTTGAGGAAACATACTTTAAAAAAACAAAAACTCATGTTTGTGCCGTGGGCTTCTTTAATTGTAGAGTAGTCTCACAAACATTGCTCTGGAAACAGTAGGTTTTGCTGTTATTTTAAAATGCTCTTGAGAACAAAAGTAGTTACATACTTGGAAGATTGACCCTCCCAGGCTGAGAGCTTATATATAAAGTAGAAGAGTCTCTCCCTACCAAAATAAAACAATGCCCTAATAAAATCTTAGGAGAAGTCCTATAGAATCTTGTAGTGATATAAATGTACCTGGCACCTTAGCAAAATATAGTTTGTCAGTCTGTCTAGTATAACTTCAGCTTTGCTTTAGGTTATTGAATTCAAGAAGCCTCTTTGTCATTTTGTGTGTAGTTTGCCTAAAATGAGTTTTCCTATGTATCTTATTATTATGTAGGAAAACCCAAGAAAACTCTGAGCAGTCACTTGTAAGATGACTATATTGAAGTTTTATAGAATCTTTACGTGAGAAATGAATACTTGGTGCGAGGACCATTTTGTCCACACTCCTGTAGCTTTCCTTCCCTTTTCAGGAAATTCAGAAGTATTTTGCAGGGTTTTGGAAAACCTCTCAGTTTTAAATGTTTAATCATAAAAGTCACCTTGAACTGACAACTCCATTGCAAGACCAGTAACTCAAAGGGGCCATCTGAGAATTCCTTTGGCTTTAGGAATTGTGAAATAAGCTATCATCTGGCATGTTGCTTTAGAAGTTTTATGTTTGAGTTGGAAGCGTAGCATTTGAGTGTTAGTAAAGAATTATCCTTTTACAGTAATTTCGGGTTTTTACGCATTTAACATTGGGAAAATGTTAGAAAAGAATCTTTTTATAGAAATTTCTTTGATTTTAATAATATTTTACGAATATGCTGTCAAGAGTTGGTTAAATTGTACTCTTCCTGAGAGTGTTGGGAATTTTAATAATTTTGAATCAGCAGCATAATTTTTTATCAGAGCAGGAGCTGACTGGAAAGTAGTAGTATTCTTACCCACCCCTACCTTTTTGTGTTGACTTTTACAGCTATATTTTTTGGTAATTAGTCTTGAAAATAAGGAAAGGAAATTAACTTAAAAAATTCAAGGATACTAAGAGGGATAGAAACATCTCAGAGAAAAACTGATCTTGTAGAACCTATCCTCCATCTGATTACTTAGCTTCAGAAATGTTTTATATGACTGGTAACAGAATATAAAGTGTAAAGGTTTCAAATAAAGCTTTTCTGTTCACTGAAAAAAAAAAATTCAAGGATATTTTGACTGGATTGGAGTTACCTCATCCAGGAAAATTGACATTGATTCTTTTGTTTATATTACCATGGGGAGGAATATCCTACTTTTATAGTGAGAGGTAAGAGAATGTTTTAATTTCTTTAGAGAAACTAAGTATTTCTAATTAGAGGATTATAGGGAATTAGTGTATAAACCCTAAACAAAGCCTGAGATTTATGGTATACTAAATTGCACATTCAGTGTTATATAATGATATAGATGGGTAAATTTAGTCAAAATAATAAGGGAGAGCATACATTAATAGCTGTCCATAGTGTCAACCAGGTAAATAATAATCAGTAATCCCTATACATTTATTTCTAAGCTAGCGCTTTGTTAATAGATGCTTGGAGCAGTGTTTTTTGAGAATTTTCTCTCTAATCTTTTTTTTTTTTTAATTAAAAGAAGGGATATTCTGGGGGGAAAAAAACAAATAAACACTAGTGTCACAATTTAAATGTGGTTTTATAGTACTCTCCTAACCTATCAGCAGGTCTCTTGTTTGACATTTTACCATGGTGTTGTTTAATTTCTCAAGGCCCATTGGAACCAGAGGCCTGTTGACTTTAGAGCTCTGTAACTTACATTTTTCAAATAAAAGTTCTAATCAACCTCGTTGGAGCTCTGCAGGGTAAAACACCTTGCCCTCTGCAGGCTTTCAGAGCTGTGGACCCTCAGCTCTTCCTCTCTGCGAAGTGGTAGGTCCTCCTACTGTGTACACCCGCTGTATTCGGCTTCCACGTTTAGGCTCAGGCTGTGAACTTGGGGTGTCGGGCCATGGGATATTTGTCTATAGTGTACTGGGCCTCACTGATTTATCGAAATGGAGAAATTACTGATTTGTTTGTGAGCAGTTCTATTCCTTGTATATCCTCAAAGAGGGTTTTTTTTTTTAAGAGGTACCAGAGATTGAACTCAGGACCTCTTACATGGGAAGCAGGAGCTCAACCACTGAGCTACACACCCACTCCCCTCTCATAGACTTTTTTTTTTTTTTTTAAAGATTTATTTATTTATTTCTCCCCCTCCCCCTCGTTGTCTGCTCTCTGTATCCATTCGCTGTGTGTTCTTCTGTGTCTGCTTGTCTTCTCTTTAGGCGGCACTGGGAACTGATCCTGGGACCTTCCGGAGTGGGAGAGAGGTGCTCAATCTCTTGCGCCACCTCAGCTCCCTGGTCTGCTGCGTCTCTTATTGTCTCTCCTCTGTGTCTCATTTTGTTGCATCATCTTGCTGCGCCAGCTCTCTGCGCGGGCCAGCACTCTGCTTGGGCCAGCACTCTGCTTGGGCCAGCACTCTGCTTGGGCCAGCACTCTGCTTGGCCCAGCTCGCCGTGCAGGCCAGCTTGCCCTCACCAGGAGGCTCCAGGAATCGAACCCTGGACCTCCCATTTGGTATTTGGGAGCCCAGTCGCTTGAGCCACATCCATTTCCCACTCATAGACTTTTTTTTTTTTTT
>JAQZBX010089839.1:0-12582 GCA_029593785.1 Cabassous unicinctus
TGTTTCTTCCGTGTCTGCTTATCTCCCCCTTGCTGTGAGGTCCTGCTGCATCAGCCCACCACGCCACGCAGGCCGGCCTGCTCTCACGAGGAGGCCCCGGGAAGCGAACCTGGGGCCTCCCGCATGGTAAACGGGGGCTCTATCGATTGAGCCACACCCGCTTCCTGCTGTGAGGTCTTGCTGCATCAGCCTACCGCGCCACGCGGACCGGCCGGCCTGCCCTCACAAGGAGGCCCCGGGAAGCGAACCTGGGGCCTCCCATATGGTAAACAGGAGCTCTATCCATTGGGCCACACCTGCTTCCCTGTATGAATTTCATTTGTTTGTTTGTTTTCCTTTATTAGAGAAGTTGTGCGTTTACAGAAAAATCATGCATAAAATACAGCATTCCCATATACCATCCTTTTGTTAACACCTTGTTTATCTGATATTAGTGTAGGCATCCCCACTCTCTTTTGATTACTATTTGCATGGGACATTTTTTCCATACTTTCACTTTGAACCTACTTATGTCTTTGAATTTAAGGTAATTCTCTTGTAAACTGAAACAGCATATATTTTGGCCATGTTTTATGTTTGTTTGTGTTCGGGTTTTGTTTTTTTTTAACCATTCTGCTAATCTCCGCCTTCTAAGTTTAGCTCATTTATATTAATGTCACTAATGATAATGCAGGGCTATCTTCTGCCATTTTTATCTCTCTCTTTTTTTTTTTTGGTAAGTCATATCTTTTTGTTCCACAAGTTTTCCATTGCTGCCTATATCTGTATTTAGTTGATATTTTTTAGTGAACCCTTTAGAATCCTTTCTTATTTCTTTCTGCACTTTTGCATCTTGTCACAAATTACATATTTATTCATTATGACTCCAAAACAATTAATTTACCATTACTTTTTGTGCATTTGCATTTTACACCCTGTGGGAGGTGAAAAGTGGAATTACAAATCCAAAACACAATAGTACTGGCATTTATATTTACCCATGTTGTTACATTTACCAGAGATCTTTATTTCTTTATGTGCCTTGATCTATTGACTAGTGTCCTTTCCTTTCATCCTGAAAAACTCCCCTTAGCATTTCTTTTGTAGAGCCAATCTAGTGTTGATGATCTTTCTAAGGTTTTGGTTTTCTGGAGATGTCTTAATCTGCCCCTCATTTTTGAGTGGAAGTTTTGCTGGATATAGAATTCTTGGTTGGCAGTTTTTTGTGTTTGGCACTTTAAGTATGTCATATCACTGCCTTCCTGCTCTCATAGTTTCCAATGAGAATTCAGCATTTAATCTTACTGAGATTCCCACTTATGTAATGCATTACTCTGTCTTCCAGCTTTCAGGATTCTCTCTTTATCTTTGGCATTCAACAATTTGATTATAATATGTTTTGGTGTATGTCTATTTGGGTTTATCCTTTTTGGAGTTTGTTGAGCATCTTGGATGTGTATATTCATATCTTTCATTAAGTTTGGGGCTTTTTCAGCTATTATTTCTTTTAATATTCTCTCTGTTCCTTTCTTTCTTCTCCCTTAGAGTATCCCCCAGTATATATATGGGTATGCTTGATGGTGTCCCACAGATCTCTCTGTTCACTTTTCTTCATTGTTCTATATTTTTTCCTCATCACACTGAATGACTTCAATTGTCTTATCTTCAAGTCCACTGATTCTTTGTTTTGCCAGTTCTAATCTACTGTTGAAATCTTCCAGGAGAATTTTGATATCTGTGGCTGTGGTCTTCACCTCTATTTGTTTCCTTTTCATTATTTTTTCTCTTTATTAATATTCTCTTTGTGTTCATTTAGCATTTTCCTGATGTTCTTTTGTTCTTTGACCATGTTATCCTTTAGCACTCTGAGCATATTTGAGTCCATTTTTTAAAGTCTTTGTCTGGTATGTCCCAGGTATGGTCTTCCTCATTGATGGATTGATGGTTTTTAATGCTTTAATCATCTCATTTGCCTGGGCCATCACTTTCTGTTTCTTTGTATGCTTGGAATCTTTTGTTGCAACCTGGGCATTTTTATGTTTTAATGTATTATCACTGGAATTTACACTCTGAGGCATCTGTTCCTTAAACTTGTGTCCAGCTGATGTTATGATGGATTTCCTTGAGTGCCAGGTACTAACAACAAAAAGAAAAGGATCATAGAAATAACCTTCCCAAGTCTTTGCACTTTGGCCTGTGCAGGTGCTCCTTGTCAGAGCTTAGCTATCCTAATATTGAGTTTAGAGAACAGCCTCAACTGGCACTCCTTTGTCCCCATGCAGCAGTTATTTGACTGTTCTCTTACAGTGTTCTGTAGGAGAGTTCTATGAGCTGCCTCTAGGCACAAGGCAAGCTCTGAATGGCAAGTCTGTCATGTATGTCTTAGCTCAGTCCTTAGATAGATTGACACAGACATATATGTACCCTAGTACTCTCCTTCCTCCAGAACTGACCAGGAACCTGCAATGGAAGTCCAGGCTGGCTACAGGCTGATCTTATGAGGGATATGCAAGGGACCAGAAAGGACGGCTTGAGTTTTTTGTATCATTTTAAGTTGTCTTTTTCTTGATTTAGCACTCACCCTGTTTCTACAACTCTTTAACTGTAGTTTTCCAGAACTTTGAGAAAGAGCTTTCTCCCTGTTCTCCCTGGTTGTTCAAAGCTTCTGTGGGGACAGAGCTTTTGAGCAGCTCACTTTGCTATCTTGATTGGGGTGGGTCTTTGCTTTTTAATTTGAATAATGTTTTAAAGATTACATAGCAGGGAAAGATAAGAGGTATAGATAAACAATCTTAAGTATTCTTTTAGAATTTTCACACTTTGTTTCAGTTTGGCCTTTAGACCTCCTAAGAATCATCTGATTCTATTGCATAATATTAAAAATATATAACATCAAGCTCCAAATCTATTGAACTAAACTCCCGAAGAATGGCGCCCTATTCATGCATTTATCTAGTTAACTGATTACTATGCATAATAAAATTTAAAAAACATTTCCTTAAATTGATTTTAAGAATTGAATGTATGTAACAAAATATATATCTGGTTTGCATTTAACAGGACCAATCGCAACTCATAACTTGTAATGACAATTTGATGTTGTTTTTCTTAACTGTATTTTAGGGCCAAGATATCAGTGATACTAGCATCACTCCTGCACCTAATCTGTTTTTATAATAAAAGGCCACTAGCAAAAAAATTTTTGTTGCCAAAGCCAAAAACATTGGCACATACTGCATGAATATTTGGGTTTTAGGAATGTGATGATTTTCATCTTTCTCTTGGTTGCACTTAGTGTGATAAGAAAGGAATGCTCAAGAGCCAACAGCTGTGGCAACATATTATCAATGAATAAATCCTAGTGCATTAGATCTAAGCTTCCACCTGGCATTTAAGACCTCCCATACTCAGATCCTATCCTGCCTAGTGCCTAATCTTTCTTCCCACTACTCTCCAAATTTCACCCATACTCTGATTTTTCCTACCTTTACTCAAGTTCTCCTTCTCAATTGAAATTCCCTCCCCTCTTTGCTCTGTCATTCAGATTTAGCTTGGTACCTTCTTCTTTCATGGATTTTTCTTTGAACACTGTGGTTAAGAACATAGAGCTTAACTGCCATTTACTAGTTGTATGATCTCAGGCAAGTTTCTTTGTGCTTCAGGTTCCCCATCTATAGTATGAGTGTAATAATGTAACCTATCTGAGATAAAGATTTAAATAAGCTAACATAGATATATCTCAGAGCTGTGCCCAATATACCAGAAATGCTAAGTATTGGCTATTTTTATTAGCAGTAAAAGTTGTAAAGGGATAATTTTCATTTACCTACTGAAACATTTATTACATATATGACACAAATTAATGCATAGTTGTAAACTCTTGTATTTTTCCTTTTGTATCAACTAAATTATAGCCACCTTGACGGCAGGGACATTGTTGTGGATTATCCTGAGTACTGGCACATTAAACAGAATACTGGCCCATTAAATTCTTGAATTGATTTTTTATCTGTTTCAATAATGGTACTGGACAAAAAGTCACTGATCAGATTGAATACTCTGTGATGATAAGAAATATACACATTCCTTATTAAGCATATTTAAGAAATGTACATAGTTCCTACATGAAACATTATGATCATTATAACTTTTCTGTGCAGAGCTTATTAGACTATCATGTATGTAAAAGTACTTAATAAATATTATTAGTAGTATTAATAGTAATAATTTTTGTTCTGCCCCTGTTATGGAATCTGCATTCCCTTTAGTCTTTTCATTTATTCATAGGGCACAACCAGATTATAGAGGAGGTGGAGTGGCCATCTGTTCTAGATCTAGTCTTGAATATAGAATTTTGCCCTGGGGTAAAATCAAGTGCTTTGAGCATCTGGGCTGGATATATGTGGCAGAGATGAGGCTTTGAATTCTACCAATAACTGAATAAAGCACACAAGGGAAATTTCTAGAAGTATTTGCTCAGTATGACTCAGCCTTGATACAAGCTTGTTAATATGCTTATATGTGAGAGTCATATGCCAGGCTCCATCTTCTCAATGGTTTTTGTTAGCCTCGAAAAAAATACCAGCCAGAGAACATTTAGCTGGATGCTTAAATGGTTCCATTATCAATATGTACTTACTTTGTTAGGATTTAGTAAGATGTTTTGGGCATATAAATTTCTTACTTCTTTAGTGAAAACATTTGTGGAACATTATAATTTTATTTTCATATATACAATTATGAATACTTTGGCATTGATATCTAGTGATTTTTAAAAAGTTATATGATACATTTCAACTTGAATTAACTCTGTCTATCCTGCCATACTAAAAAAAGTAAATAACTGTTTTTAGAGAAAATTTCTTAATGAAAATACTATGCTTTAAATGGGTAAACTTTATAGTATGTAAATTATATCTCAATAAAGCTACATAAAAAGTTGTTTAAAAATGTATTACTTCCCAAAAAAACCATGATGGTTGTGGTCATTCCAGAGTATTTGAATAGCCAGTCATCACCTTTGTCACATAATCTAATCATACTGAAAAAATTCTAATTAGTCCATAATGATTCAGTGAAACCCCAAATTAATTGTAGCTAGCTAACAGACAAAAACTCATTGATAAAAGATTGGAAGCTAGATATAATAAGGCTGGAATAGAATAGCATATACACTTCTCCCTAATACTATTGCTGGGTAGTTTAATAAATTGGAGGTATTATAATGGAAATAGCGTCACTTTAAGCTGAGATGTGCATCCAAGAAATTATTCTTAAATGTTCTCAGATATTGGGGTAACTTTTGGTCCGTGATGTTCCAACAATTGCAAGAAGGCCTATATCAATTTTTGGAAATTCAGCTAACATTTGTTGACTCTTCCTTTGTGCTATACAGTGTTTTTAATTACCTTGAAAATAAGTGTTAGCCAAAGACCATTATTCAACTGATGAAAATTGAGTGACATTTCTTGAAGTTTCCAAAAATTTTAACAGTGGAGTATTTAGAGGATTTTGCACTGTTTGGTGGCTTTAGCATTGCTTAGAAAGAAACTGAACAGATTATGCAAAAGTGAGAGAATGAAACTTTGTAATAGATAGAAGGGAAATAAAGGTAAAAGGCAGATGGAAGTAGCACCTAGAGTTGAAAACAGGCTGATTTGTTAAAGAAAAAGAAAGAAGTAAAGCTACGGCCCAATATATAAACACAAGGTAAGTGTGATCATATTTTTTTAAAAAAACCTAATTGGATCTGTGAGTGGAAGGTAAAATATTACAGTGAACTTAGTGCAGTGGAGATTCTACTATATAGTTTAAAGGTTATATGGAATACATCATTTAGTAACAGTGTTGCTCGTTATGTAGGCTAAGGAATGCTGGTTTGTTCTATCTTAATTGCACCTCTTTTTAATGCTATTTGAATGGGTATGGGGGTGGAGCCTGGGATCCCTGTACTACTCAATTCTATTTACAAATTCACTTGGGACGCATAAGATCCAGAAATTATTTAAATAGATCTCAGAGGCTCACTGGAACATATAATCACCCACCTAAATCCTTTTATACTTCGTTGTAGAATGTTATTAATACAGCTTAGCACCTGGCTCACTGTCTTTCTCTCCAACACAGTTCTTTTTTTTTTAAAGATTTATTTATTTACTTGATCCATGCTTGGAGAAAATATTCTTGTTACTGATGCTAACATTATTTCTTCTATTAAGTAATAGATTATTTTAAACCCCCCCTTCCCCATTTTGCTGTTTTGTGTCCATTCGCTGGGCAATTCTCTGTGTCTGTTTCATCTCTTCTCATCCTCCTCCTTCAGTCTTCACCAGGATTCGATCCTGGAGACCTCCAATGTAGGAGAGAGGTGTTCTGCCATCTGCGCCACCTCGGCTCTGGTTTTTGGAGCTTTCGGAGCATCTCATCTTGTCTCTCTCCTTTTTACGTCATCATCTTGTTGCCTGGCTCCCGGGGCCTGGCAGCTCACCAGCACACAGAACTTGGCAGCCCATGCGCCTTCTATATATTTATTTTTATTTTACTGGGAGGTCCCGGGGATTGAACCCGGGTCCCTCCATATGGCAGACGGACGCCCAACCATTTGAGCCACATCCGCCCCCTCCAACACAGTTCTTTTATGATTTTTGGTGACTTCATATCAATGAAGATCATCCAAGCCCTTGGCCTCTCAATTCTTTGGTATCTTCAATTATGTTTACTAGTCCCATGATCATACCCCTGTTTAGATTTTCCTAACAAAGGAAAGTACAACCAACTTTAGAGAATGTTTGATAATGTATATGGGTGCTTTTTTGATGTCACACTGACTGGGAGATTCTACTGGAATTTAATGCCAGAAATCAGGAATACCAAACATCCTTCACTGTGAGAGACAGTTCCACACAGTTAACACTTGTTTTCTCCAAAATTCTAAAAATGACTCCTTTGAAACATTACCCTTGGCCTTGCCCTTACCAATGACTGCATCAACTCCAAAATCTCTTATTTCCGACATCTTTTTCTCTGACCATTTCTTCTTGTACCCCCCATTACAACAATTCTTTGACATTATTATATCCTCAACTTTATTGGCCTTACCTCTTTTTCATTTTTACCTCCCCCCCTCTCCCCGTCATGTTCTTGTCACCCTCCTCATTCATCATGGATTCCTTGTTCTATTATGATAGCTTTCTTACCTAGATCCTCAAACTCCTCATCTGTCCCTTAGCCATAGTTACATAGAAAAAACAAAAAACCCTAGTTTATTGCAAATCTTTGACTATTTTTCTCCTGGATCCAAGCAACTGAATGTGACCAAATCAAAATGCAACCATGCTGATTGGTCTTAATTTAAATTAATAATCAGGAACCTCAGCTGGGTCCTCAGCTCTATCTTCTGAGACTATTACATTTTTTCCTGTACATTCAGCCTCCCAGTTTCCCAAACAGTCCTCCTAGCTTCTCAATCCTCTAAGTATTCCATCAACCTTAGCTCCTTAATCTCAACTTCTTATTTCAATTAGAAAAGAGAAGCAACCTGAAAGTTTTCCTCTTTTACTCATTACCAAACCTTCCTACCCACCTGAATCTTTACTCACACACTTTTCTTCCTATTACTAGAGATGAACTGTCTGTGCTCCCAACTAAAGCTTCTGCTTCAATCTGTGCATTGTATTTAATCCCCTAATATTCTCTAAGACTTTGCCTATGTAATGTCAGCCCTCCATCCTGCATCATCATTATCCCATCTATATTGGATCACTTTCTTCTGCAATAAAAAATCACTTTCCAAAATAAACCTCCTTTGACTCTGTATCTCTCTCCACCTACCAAACCATTTCTTTCTTCCCTTATTTAGCAAAACTCTTTAAAAATGATACTTGTTCTCTTCCCTCTCACTTCCTTATTTCCCATTCTCTTTCAAATCTTACCTAATTAGGCTTTCAAACTTTCTTCATCTCTAAATTAGTTCTTTTCAATGTCACCAATAACCTCCATATTGCCCAGACCCTATGTTATTTGGACTTTCAGGCACGTTTGATATTGTTGATCACTTCCTCCTTCATGAAACACTTTGTTCACTTTCTAAGGTACCACACTCCTGGATTTTCTTATACCCATCTAGTTGCTCGTTCCCTAACTTTTTGTGGATCCTTCTGTTTCTGACCAACATCTAAATGTTGGAGTCACTAAGGTTCAGTTTTCATCCCTCTCCTCTTCACTGTATGTATTTACTTTCTAGGCAGTCTGTTCCAATATCGCAATTTTAAATAAATAGCGTTTACTGACTTATGTCTTCCTAATAGATAAGTCTAGTCCAAACCTCTTCCTGAAACTGTGGATTCTTATATCCACTTCCTAAGTTTGAGCTTTACTTTTATGTCTAGTAGGCATCTCAAACTCAAAATATTGAAAAACTAGAAAAATAATTTTACTCCTCTCAGCTCTACCTCCTTACAGTGTTCCCCATCTTAGAATTTTTTCAACAATCATCCAGATGATTGCCCTAGACCTGCAGTCATCCTTGTCTCTTCTTATCCTCTCATATTGCATTTCTAATCCTTCAGCAAATCCTGTTTGCTGTTATTTAAAAATGTATCTAGAATTCTTCTACCTCTCACCACTGCTGCTGCCCTGATACAGCTTATCATCATCACTTGCTTGTACTTCTTTATCAGTCTCCTAGCTAGTCTTCCTCTTTAACTCTTGCCCCATGTGATGGTTTGGAGCTGTGTACCCCAGGAAAGCATGTTCATATACTTAATCCATTCCCGTGGAACCGATTGTAAGTAGAACCTTTTGATGAGGCTATTTCAGTTAAGGTGTGGCCCAACTCAAGCGGGATGGGTCTTAATCCTATTACTGGAGTTCTTTATAAGTGAAAAGAAAGAAAGAAAGAAAGACACAGAGGGAGCAGCCAGAATCTGAAAGTCAGTGGAACCCAGAAGAAAAGAGAAAGGCCAGGAGAGGCCACCATGTGCATTGCCATATGACAGAAGACCACAGTCTTCTGAGAGAAAGCATCGCCTTGGAGTCCTCCTAGCCTCAAAACTGTGAGCCAATACATTCTTATTGCTTAAGCCAACCCATTGGCTGATACTTGTTTTGGCAGCCCAGAAACTTACACACTCCACTTATTGATCAGAACAATCCGCTTAAACATATTCCATTACTTTCTTGCTCAAAACTGCCCCATGGCTGCTGATTACACAATAAAATAGAAGTCTTCACTTTCCTACAAAGACCTCCATGATCAGTCTTATTGTTACTTCTGCAACTTTACTTCTACATTTCACATCAGTTATTCCACTGTAGTCACTGTGTTACTTGCTGTGCCTTAAACACAACAAGCCCTTCTCTCACACAAGTCTTTGCCCTCTGCTTCCATATATTCAAATAGCTTATTCTTTTTACTTCTTGAGGTCATTCTGTCGAAATTGAGCCTGGTAAATCTTTAGAACATGTGAAATAATGGGAAAAATTACTTAGTTAATGCTAAATAATTATTATTTTTAATGATTACTGCATTATAATTGGGAGGAGTGGGTTGTTTGGAAGAGTTAAGTTTCTTTTTTGGCTTGGTAGATCAATATACAGGGTGATGAATTCTAGAAATTGATAGAAAAGGTAATATAATATTAAATATATGTTAAAAAGATTTAAAGGAACCACATCAAAAACAGAAATAATTTTTAATTAGAGGAAAAAAAATTAAAAATAGAAAAAGCTCCATCAATATACTACAAGCCAGGAAGAAGGAAGGAAAGATAGAAGAAAGATGGATGAAAGGAAGAAATCAGTAAATAAGAAGCATGGTAAGAAACAAAAACAAAACAAAAAAAACAGTATGAAATGACCAGAATAAATGCAAATATACCAATAATCACAATATATATAATAAATTTGAAATACATATCTCTTTAAAAAAGTAAAAAGCAAGAGAGACTCTCAGAATGCAAAGATGACACACTTAATCAGAGTGCTTGAAAAGCTTAATATCCTGGAGCCACCTTGTACCAGCTTGTGAGAATAATATTGCATATCTCTTCCCAACTCCATGTCCATGTTGGTTGGTTAAAATTGGCCATGGTAGGAGTATTTATATCACAGAAATCGACAAACATTTCAAACCAGCCCCTTCTTTTTCACACAACTAAATAAATACCAGATAAAGGCTAACAAAAAGAAGATATAGTAATGCTATATATATATTTTTTAAGATTTATTTATTTACTTGATCCATTTTAAACCCCCCCTTCCCCATTTGCTGTTTTGTGTCCATTCGCTGGGCAATTCTCTGTGTCTGTTTCATCTCTTCTCATCCTCCTCCTCCAGTCTTCACCAGGATTCGATCCTGAAGACGTCCGATGTAGGAGAGAGGTGTTCTAGCCATCTGCGCCACCTCGGCTTCTGGTTTTCAGAGCTTTCGGAGCATCTCGTCTTGTCTCTCTCATTTTACGTCATCATCTTGCTGCATGGCTCCCGGGGCATGGCGGCTCAACGGCACACAGAGCCTGGCAGCCCATGCGCCTTCTATATATATATATTTTTATTTTACCAGGAGGTCCCGGGGATTGAACCCAGGTCCCTCCATATGGCAGATGGACGCCCAACCATTTGAGCCACATCCACCCCCAGTAATGCTATTCTGAGACAAAATAGAATTAAAGGCAAAAATGAGGAAGGACAAAAGAACCCTATTTCATATTGATAGAAATATAAAAATCTTTAAGTATCTGACAACATGTTAAGCAAAATTTGATGAAAATACCGAAAAAAAATTTTGAAGAATCCATAGGTGTATTTATTGTCCTGTAGTATATTTAATATCTACTATCTTCAGAAATCAACAATTCAAGTAGAAAAAAATGTGAATAAGGCTATCTTCTTTTCAAACCCATGTGGAATATTCACAAAAACTCCTTAAATCTTAAGACCCAAAGTTCAACAAGTCAAAATTGTAAAAATAAAAATCATTTAGGCCATATACCCTGACAACGATGTAATACAGCTACAGTTTAACAAAATAGGTAGCCCAAAACTCTATCGACATAGATATTCTAAACCCTTATGTGTGATTTTGGTCAAGGAGAAAATAAAAACTGAGTTCATGAACTGTTTCAAAATGAACAACAGTAAGAGTATCAAGATCTTTGGAACGCAGCCAAAACTCAACTTTCAACTGAAGATTCTAGGAAAGGAAAACAAAATAAACTCAAAGTTTTAAGTGGCCTTAATAAAGATAAAAGAAAAAAAATCAACAAAATATAAAATGAAAATGAATTGTTGTATGGGAATTCCACACATGTGTATGATTGTTTCGTAAGTTCACAATCTAATAAAAAGATATTAAAAATATAAAAATAAAAATTAAAAATGAATTGAGCAATAAGAAAAAGTTCGATATTTTTTAAAGATCAATAAAAAAGAAAAAAAGGTGGTATAACTTTTTAAAAAGGAAGAAAGACCCAGTATATGGCACTAGGAGTAAGTAAAAGGACAGAGATATTTTAAAAATCATAAGAGAATATCTTGTAAAACCTTAAGGGAATAAATTTAAAAACCTCAACAAAATGAATGATATTCTAAGAAAATATAAATTACCAACACTGACTCAAAATAATGTAGTAAACTTGAATGTACAAAAAACAGTAAAATAAATTACAAGGTTTCAATAAAAGCAATATAAATGCACATCAATGGAAGTATGTTTTATGTGCAATACAGGAGAATATTTTTATAGAATACTTAATAGAATACATGATGGATGTACTAGGGCTACATATATTTACATGGCAAAAATATCTGAAATATGATGAGTGCAAAAAGAAAGCTATAAAATGATGTTTACAGTATAGTACCATTATATAAAATATGTAATACCATGCTGTGTATTAGTTATAGTTATATACATATATTGTCCTAGTATATAGGTATGAGAATGATAAACCCAGTTCAGGACAGCTGTGCAGGGTAGGGGAAGGATAGGAAAAGAAGGAAATGGGTTTATGAAGGAGTACACAGGAATCTTAAACCATATGCGCACAGCATTTTTCTTTAAAAATAAATATACACAAATGGAAAAATAATAGGTTTTATTAGAACTCCATGGTGGAGGCAGGGATGTTTATGTACTCTTTGAACCCATGTATGTGTTTGAAATATTTCAAAATAGTTTAAAAGATACATCAGTTCCACACAATTTTACCAATGAAATAAACCTTCAAGGAACAGGTAGTTCTCATGTTATATAATCTTTGTACAAGCTTTCAAAATATGGAAAATTCTTACAAATCACTTTATGAGTTTACATTAACCCCGAAACCAACATCACACAAAGATAGCGTGCAATAAAAGGCTATCACACTCATGAACATAGAAGCAGAATTCCTAAATGAATGTCATCAAATAAAATCCACCATCATACTAAAAGAATCATATTACAAAACAATAAAGGTTATTCCAGAAATGCTGGGATTGCTAAACATCTGAAAATCTAGTATTCTAACTAGTAAAATTGATAGACATAAATAGAAAACCTTTTTGATCATCTCAATAGATGCAGAAAAAATACCCTGAAACAAACCTTTCAAGAAATGCAAA
>JAQZBX010089840.1:0-12585 GCA_029593785.1 Cabassous unicinctus
GACCTTGTCACGTTTTTGGTCTTGACGAGAGCTAAGCACCTCTGTTGATGGCCACCACACCTTTCCCCCAATGTGAGACATCCCTCCTGGGGATAAGCCTTCCTGGCACCTAGGGATTACTACCAAGCACCAACTAACAATGAAGCTGGAAAAAGACTTTGACCAAAAGGAGGAAATGGTAAAGACAAGCAGGTTTATATAGTTGAGACTTCAAAGTGAATCAGGAGGTCATACCAGAGGTTACGCTTATTCACAACTCAGCAGGATCTCATTGACTGCCAAAGTCAATATTGTTTCAAATATTGGGGCTCCTGAGGGCTCTGGAGACATCCAGACACTATAGGCAGGTCAGATATCTCAGGAATTTGGTGCCCTGCCAGTGTCCCTACTTTGGTATTTAGGCTCCCCAATGTGACAGAGTTGGACTCAGTCGTGGTTTCCCTCCACATAGCTCTTCTGTCCCTTCTATTTGAAACTATAGTTACTACTAGAATTGATAGGTATATGTCCAAGAGACTTAAATCTTTGGGCTTTACATGTGTCAGTTGGGGCCAGAATCTCAATAAATATTTAATCTTTGAAATCATGCAAAATATTTTCTCTGACCACAATGAAATGAAGCTGGAGATCAATAACAAAGAAAATTGGAAAATTCACAAATATGTTGAAATTAAAAAACACTCAAACAGTCAATGTGTTAAAGAAGAACCAAAAGGCAAATTAAAAAATGCTTATACATGAATGAAACCAAAAGTAAAACATATCAAAATTCATGTGATCTAGTGAAAGCAGTGCTTAGTGATTAATTTATGAAGGAAAATTCTTACATTAAAAAGAGCAAGATCTCAAATCTTAATCTAACTTCACATCTCGAGGAACTAGAAGCACAGTAAACTAAATCATAAGATTCCAGATGGATGGAAATACTTAAGGTTAGAGTGTGCTAAATGGAATAGAGACAGAAAAAAAATGAGAAAATCAATGAAACCAAAAACTAGTGCTTTGATAAGATCAGCAAAGTTGATAAAACCTTGAGCTGAATGTTTACTAACAATGAAGAAAAGCAAGGTGAAAATAACTAAAACCATAAATGAAGGTGAACAACTTACTACTGACCTTACAGAAATAAATTGAATAATTATAGGAGAACACATCAGCAAATTACAATATCTAGAAAAAATTTTTAAAAATTTCTAGAATCGTTAACTCATGTAAACTCTTTCAAGAAAAAAGAATATCTCAACAGAACAATAACAGCTAAAGAGTTTGAATCAGTAACTAAATTCTCCCCAACCCACACAAAAAAGAAAGAAAAGGAAAAAAAGTTCAGGACAAGATGGCTCCATAGGTGACTTCTACCAAACATTTAAAACAATTAAGAAAAATCCTTATCAAGTAACTTCAGAAATTGAAGAGGAAAAAACACTTCCTAATTCATTTCACAAGGCCATAAGGTTGGAATTTCAATTTTATTAATATCATATAGAGACAACACAAATAAAGAAAATTACAGACTTCATTATCCTTAGGAAGGTAGTTGCAAAAATCCTCAACTAACTTCTAGCATACCAAGTACAATAGAACATCAAAAGGAATATTCACCAAGACCAAAAGGGATTTATTCTAGCAATGAAAGGGTGGTTAACCATAACTAATAAATTAATGTGCTATACAATGTTAATAGAACCATGGAAAAGAAGCATATTATTACAGAAAAGACATTTGACAAATTTCAACACATTTCCATGATAAAACCACTCAGTAAACAAGAAAAAACATCTTCAATGTAATAAAAGGAATTTATAAAAATTCCACAGCTGGCATCATATTTAATGGTGAAAGACTGATATCTTTCTTCTTAACACCAGGAACAAAGCAAGCATGCCCATTTTCACTGGTGTTGTCTAACAACTTTGTATTGAATTCTCTAGATAGAGCATTTAGACACGGGGGAAAAAAAGAAATAAATCGCATTAAAATTAGAAAGGAATAATTTAAAACATCTCTATTCACAGATGACATTACACTATTTATAAGAAATCCTAAAGAACTGGCAAGAAAGCTATTGGAACTAGTAAATGAATTCAGCAAAGATGCAAGGTAAAAGAACAAAACACAAAAATTAGGTTTTTTAAATATACATTAGCAATAACCAATCTGAGATAGAAATTTTTAAAAAATCACTTCACAACAGTATCCAAAAGAGTACAATAGCTATAAGTAATTTACCCAAGGAGGTGAAAAAGTGGTAAAATGAAAATTACATAACAATAATGAAAGAAATTAAAGACATAAAAAACTGAAAGATATCCTGGGTTCATTGACTAGAAGACTTAATATTGTGAATGTATCAATATGTTCCAAAGTTATCTATAGATTCAATATAATCCCTTTGAATATTGCAGTAGCCTTTTTGCAGAAATGAGATGCCTATCTGCAAATTGAAATGTAAGGGGCCTTGAATAGCCAAAACAATGTTGGAAAAGAAGAAAAAATTTAAAAGATGAACACACCTCTATTACAAAACTTATTACAAAGCTATGGTAAACAAAACAATGTTTTACTGACTTAAGGATAGGCATGTAGGCAAATGGATTATAATTGAGAGTACCAAAATATACTCACATAGCTATGTTATTTACTTTTTACATAGGAGTCTACTCTATTCAATAGTCCAAGAAAAGTCTCTTCAAAAATGATTTTGGGTTGATAAACAGTGAACTCTAAATTATATCATGGACTATAGCTAATAGTGCAATTGTAAAATTGTGCTTTCATCAATTGTAAAAAATATACCAAACCAATGCAAGGTTTAATTATAGGGTGATATATTGGAATCCTCTACTTTATGCATGCTTGTTCTGTGAACCCACAATTTCTCTAATAAAAAATTGGGGGGCATAAGTTATATTTGCACATGCAATTAATGATATTTAACCGTTACCTTATATCACATACAAAATTAAGTGAAAATGTGCAAAGAAAATATTATAAGAGCTAAACCCATAACATTCATAGAAGAAAACCTAGGAATAAATTTTCATGACCTTGGCTGTGGCAATGGTTTATTGGATATAATGCCAAAGGCACAAGCCATTAAAAATATGTTAATAGGAAACATCAGAATTAAAAACAAACAAACACAAAACTATGCATCAAGTGGCATTATAAAGAAAGTTAAAAAACAACCCCGTAATGAGAGAAAATAATTGATAAAGGCTTTATGTCAAATATATTTATATATACAGCACTCCCACAATTGACAAATCAATAAAAACAATTAATTAAAAACCCCATGAGGAAGAATGTTGTCCCTGTGGTGAAGTTGTGCATTTCTCTGGATGTTTAATCAATTTCTCTGAAAAATAAAATGAACAACTTGAGAATGGTTTGAAATGATTTATTGTATAAGTTTTTTACTTGTGTAAAATCACAATTTCTCACCCCGATATTTATCACAAAATTTGAGTTCACAAGACTAACCCCACAAAGTTGTCACCAAGGTAATTTAATCCAGATTTCAACATAGATTTGTGATTGTAAAGGTCTATCAGTCTCAAATCTTCTACTTGAAATTCTATTTATATTAAGGTCTATAGTTTGCGTCTTATCATAATAGAATTTTGCATTTTTTACATTGCAATATGTACTAATAAAAGGCATTGATTTTGAAATGGTCAGTATGATTACAAATATTAGCTCAACAATTTACTAGCATTGAACCCTTGATTAATTATTTGGTATCAATTTACATGTGAGTTTTCTCATTGTTGTCATTATTCTAATTTACAGATAATTCTTCTTCCCTTATGCCAGTAACAGGAAAAATTGTGAAAAATTTTGAAATTTGCAAAAAATAAAATGCAAATATATTTCTGAGAGTCCTCCTTATTGCCCAGTTTTATCATTGCCTTTTATTGTTTTTGAGCTATTTTACAATTCTGAAAGTTGTAGAAAACTGTTAGTAATGCAAATGATTATTATCCAAAGAAATGCAAATTAGTTGTGTGCTGGTGTAATGCAAAAGATTATTGCTCTGTAGACAGATGCATTTTACACCAATTTGAAAATCTATTCTATAAATTTTTATCTGCTTTCAAGCGTGGTAATTTGATTTGTCTTCTGAATGAGTTATCACATCTTGCTGGTTCCCTTACTAATAAATAAGTTAAATAAAATTATTTGCATGCATTTTTTATGTTTGTATGAGATTAATTATGTTTGTATGGGATACTTTTTACTTTTTTAATTTTTTTTTTACTTTTTAAAAATTATCATTTAATTTCTGACATACTGAGTAATCATTGATACTTAGAGCCAAACATTATGAAAGGACTTGAGATAACTTAGATAAATACATTTAGGCAATTTATTAGGGATATGAAGAATAGAAATCTACTAAATATCTTTGTAATTTTCTTGTCATATTTTATTTGACAAAAAACTGACCCTAATTTTAGCAGTTATGATGACGTAAAAGAGAACTACTTGAAATATGAGACAAAATATTCACATATATTTCACATGCATTAGAATTTTTTTTTTTTACCTTCTCAGTGGATTCTCCATTATAATTCCTGTAGGCTTTAGTGAATCATGCATTTTAAACCAAATCTCCTACTAAATTACCTTGGGGGTAAAAAACCCTCTGAAAAGTAAGTGCGTGAAAAGATTTCTTTTTCTCCCTGGTGTTCATCCAGCAGCCTTTAGGCTTTAACATTATTGCCACTATTCTCAGTGGGCTTCCCCATCATCTGTGTGGCTGAGAATAGTAATTGTTTCCTACATGTCCACATTGATCTGTTCTCTTCTCGCTTATTTCTCTATGCCTCTATGCCTTTCCTATTGTCTCAGAGGTAGAATGGCTCCTTCCCATATGAAGTTGTAGTGCAGTATCAAACATTGGATATGCAGGATGATGGAATTTAGCAAAACCCATTTACATATTCTTAAGGGGTGAGAGCCTATGCATGATCCCATTATAAAGCTACTTCAAGTTGAGCAAGGATTTTGCAAGTATTTCAGAGTGTGAATATATTAACTGTTTGTTCAATGAATGCAGCAGTTTAACTTGAGCTATATTATTGATTTCAAAGTTAAACTTTTGCCTCATTCTTGAAACAATTTCTGCATCTGAGGACTTGCTCTCTCATTTTTTTACCTATCTCTCCTGCAGTTTGGGTATGAACATTGAAAATAAAATCACACATGTATTCAGTAAAAATGTTGGTTTTGATCATTTTTAACTACATGTACTGTATGGAAGAAATACCAAAATATTGTGTTCTAGCAAAAATCTTTACATAAAGCAAATAAAATGCAAAGCAATGCAATGAGTGGAAAGCTCAGAGTTTAGAAAATAGGTAGCATTTAGCTTTCAAAGTCAATTGTATTTGGGGCAATATACTGCATCGTTCTTTTAGCAATAAACATTTTCATATAAATTTTTAAAAATCTGGATATCATTCTGATTTCTCCCTCCAAACCAGCCAAACAGCAAACAAACAAGAAAATTAAGTTTGTAAATGATCTTCTATTATCCAAGGTCGATGTGAGGCTTACCTGTGATCTCCCCTTCTGATTTACAACAAATGGCTCTTTTCTCTTTGTTAAGATCTTCTCTGTCCAGCTCCAGTGGTTTGAGACCCATATTTTTCAAAGTGTGGGAGGAGCCTAATCAGCCTCAGCATCACCTGAGAACTTGTTAGAAATGCAGATCTGGGGTTACCAACCCAGACCTACAGAAACTGAAACAAGGGAGTTAGGCTTTTGAGATGAGAGTCAATGATTTCTCCAGGTGATTCTGAAGTATGCTTGAGTTTGCAAGCTGTCTTAGAATATCCTGGTTTCATCTAATAATCCATAAATATCTTTATCTGGTTTACTGGAAGCCTTTTGCCTTTGTCTCTAAAAGTCAGTCTTCCCAAAAATTATTTCTCTTTTCCAGCTGTTCTATGTCTAAACTCTCCTTTGGAGATTTTGTTGCGGGTGTCTTGATGAAAAACCCGGACCAGCACTCAGAGAGAGAGGAGGAAAGAGGCTTTATTACATGTGCAGGCCCAGAGGAAAGATTGGTTTCCAAATTCTGGGCCCCCAGCCCCAGTTTTCTGGAGTTTTCATTGGTTTGGCTAGTGAGTTGGCAGGTGGAATTTTCCATTACCTTAGGCAACTAAGCAAGTGTGGTTACAGAAGCAGAATTTGCAGGTTATGAAATCAAGCAGGCATGATTACAGAGCCAGAAATGCAGGTTCCATTCTAAAGTGGGAGATTCTTGTCAGGAAAAGGGGGAGGGGTAGGGCTGCAGTGACTTTTCCTTATCAGTCAGCCTGCCAAGTAACTAAAAAATAATGACAACAAACAAATACTGGATTATTAGAGTTAAATAATCTATTCTAGAGTAAGCTATTAATCGAATATAAACATTTGAAGGTCCAACTTCCATTTTCAATAGAATTAATGCTTCTGCAGCAGTTTTCCCATCTCTCTTCCATCCCTGCAGTAGCCAAACAAGTTGCTATTTCTTGCATTTAAAAAATAAAGCCTCTTGACTGCATTTCTTCCTTTTCTCTTATTTCTCTTCTTCCTTCACAGCAAACATTCTGAAAGTGTTATCTTTACTCTTTGCTGTCTCCAATTTCTCTTCTCATTCTTTCTTGAACCCATTCTAACCAAGCTTTTGCTGCATTCTCCCCCTACACTTCCCTGAAACTGCTCTGCCAAAGTGGCCAGTGACATTTGCAACCCTGTCTCTACTTAGCTAACAAGCAATCCAAATTTAACCTGGCCAAAACTGAGCTCCTAGCATGTCCCCTCACCCCCTAAACCTGCTCCTTCTAACAGTCTTTCTTACCTCATAACTGGCAATTCCACTCTTCCACATGCTGAGGCCAAAAATGTGCCTCTTTCCCTCACATCCCACATCTGGTGTGTCAGCAAATCTTACTAGTCCTACCTCCCAAATGTAGCCAGAAACTGACCTTACCTCACCATCCTCAGCACGACCACCCTGATCCAAACTACAGTCATTTCTTGTCAAGATTATTACTATAGCCCCTAACTGGTCTCCTACTTTTCCTCTGACCCCCACTTCAGTCTTTTCTCAACATAATACCTCGAGATATCTTGCTAAGTACATTCAGACCATGTCTCTCTTCTGCTCAAAGCATCTTGGTAACCTCCCATTTCTCTCAGAGTAAAAGCCAACAAATGTGCCATGACCTCCAGGGCCCAATATGGCTTGGTTCCCCATTACCTCTCTTACTTCTTTACTACTCTACTCTGCATTCATTCCACCCCAACCACACTGGTATCTGGCAGTCCCTTACACTAATCTCCTTTTCTTTCCTTAAACATTAGACACTCATTTTGCATAACATTTGCTCTTGGCTGCAAGAATCGCCCCCTTCCTTGCTTTATGCTCTTCTCTACAGCCTTATCTCTTATCAAATATATTTGGTACATATTTTGCTTAATTTATCTTGCTTATTTTCTGTCTCCCCTATTGGAATGTAAGCATCAAAGGGCAGGATCTTTATTTGCTTTGTTCACTGATAATCCCCATTGCCCAGAACAATGCCTGGTACAGGTAGAGAGAAAATAAATATCTACTTAACAAATTTACATACATGTGAGGCAGTCCCTCTTGGCTATCCCAACCCACAATGATCTCTTTTGAGTTAGGAATCAAAGTACTTTTTATCCATATCACTCACTTGTTAATTATAGCACCATACTGCCTTTGCTTCATTGTTATTTAACTTGAACTGCTATCTGGCTTTTAAAATATGTTAGCCTTGACTCTTTAGCTATACTGTAAGGTTTTGGGGGACAGAAACTATGTATTGTACTTATTTTTAAGTTTCCTCAAAGTAATCTGTGAATATCTTTCATTTACTCATTCAGTTGAAAAATTGTCCAGCACTTATCCTGGGTCAGGCACAGGGATCTGCACATAGTGGTGAGTAGGTAAGGCAGCTCTCCAGAAAGAGCTGTGATTATCAGGATTGGCAGATTTCCATGGCCCACCAGGGCCTATTTCAAGCTACCAATGTGATGTCACTTAAAGAGATGGGAAGAAATGAGCACAATCAGCGACTAGTCAGTTCTCCAGGACACTCCTGTTTGCAAAGATTATGTTCCCAATAAAAGTTGAGTTAATAAACAAAAGAAAAATCTCCATAATAATTCAACTCTTTTTCTAGCTAGGTATATTAAGGGGTTCAGAGGAAAGGAAAAATGTATCCTTTGCCAATCTAGCAGAGAAAAGAAAAAAAAAAGGGAAGGAATGAATTCTTTCACTTCTGTTTGAAACTTATGAAAATTTGGCCCTGAGAGTTGATAACTCACAAGGCTCAAAATTGGATTGCACATGTATTTCTGCATTTATTATGTGAAATATTTTTATATCAAGCAGGGATCAAAGAAGCAAAGAATTGTGGGACTCTATTCTTTCAGCCATATGTGCATTGTTATGTTTTCTGAATCATTACTGTATTGGCGGAGTGTAAGTTTTTCAGAGGCAAACCTTGACAAGAGTGTCTTAAGCAGTGCAATGAATAAATTGTACAGTACATATCAGGAGGCATCATTCAATGTTCCAGGAACATTTCCAGGGCACTTTTCAATCTTTCAGTATCTTGCAAAAGTAACAGCATTTTCATGTGATCCAGAAAGAACACATCAGGCAGAGACAGCTTGTGATATTCAAGATGTTTAAATAGCTCTTATGTAGCTTGCATAAAGACAGTTGAATCTGAATCTTTGGAGATACTTAAACAAAATCATTACCACTCATATTTACCTAAAGATAAGCTTTTACCTCTTAAGGAAAGTCTCAAACATATGTTTCTACACAGAGTGAGTTGTTTGGAATTTAAAAAGCTACGGGGAGAGATAATCAGAATAGAAATTTGAAAAATAAATAAATACTACTTGTTGAACGACAATGGAAATCTGAATGTCTGTTCATATCATAGGAATATTTCTGATCTTTCACAATATCTTCCCAAAGATAGCATGCAACTGAAACTCATGAACAGCGACAGGATAAATAAGGCAATGGAACCAAGTTCTTTATATTTATTTCGTGTGTCTAAGAAAAAAAAAGAATAAGACTGCTGGGTGTCTAGCATAAAAAAAGGAAAACTATGAAAACAGCACATTAATCTCTACTGTTTTTATTGAGAGTTCAACCATCAGTTTTATTTTTGCTTATGATGATAATGGTCTTTTTTTCCCCAAGATTTTTATTTATTTATTTCTCCCTACCTCCTCATTGTTTTTGGTCTTCTCTTTTTAGGAGGCACCAGGAACCAAACCTGGGCCTTCCCATGAGGGAAGGAGGTGCCTAATCACCTTAGCCACCTCTGCTCCCTGCTTTGTTGTGTCTCTCATTGGGTTTCCATGCTGTATCTCTTGGTTGCACAAGCTCAGTGCATCATCTTGCTGTGTCAGCTCACTGCACCTTCCCATCATGCCAGTGCCCTGTCTTCTTTAGACACTAGAACTAAAGCTGGACCTCCCAAGTGGTAGGCAGGAGCTCAGTCACCTGAGCCACAACTGCTTTCCAAGATAATGGTCTTTATTCTCTGTCTGCTCTTATAATGCCTATCATTAGTTTTCAGCAACTTGACTATACTGTGTTCTTTGTATAAATTCTGCTTGGAGTTTACAGAACTGCTTGAATTTGTGACTTTCTGTACTTTATCAATTTAGAAAACTTTTCAACTATTATGTCTTTTCTACTTCTGCTCCATTTGCTCTTAAATTCTTGGACTCCAGGTACATTTATGTTAGACCTTTTCACTGTGTCCCATATGTATATTATGTTCTTTTCTGTATTTCCCCTTTTCCTTTTTCTTCATTCTGGGTATTTTCTTTGGCTTGTTTCCAAGTCAGGTCTTTCTTTTATGCTGAATCTGATATGCCATTTAAACTCATCTTTGAGTTCTTCATTTCAGTTATTATATTTTTCAGATCCAGAATTTCTATTTGATTATCTTAATAGATAAGAATATCTCATACAATTCTCCAATTTTCATCATTTTCTCCTTTGACTACCTATTTTTTTGAACACTCTAATCATTGTTATTTTAAATTCCTTGTCTGATAACTTCAATATCCTCCATATCTGTGGTATATTTTTACTGTTTGTTTTTATTTTTACCTAGGTTTTTTCACATAGTCCTATCTCTTGGAATGTCTGGTAAATTGTTATTGAATGTGTATAAAAAATTGTAGAAATCTTGTATGATGTTTTCCTCCAGAAAGGGTTCACCCTTTCCTTTGCTAGGCACATAAAACAGAGGCTGATCAACTTGATCCATCTAGGGATTGAGGTGACTAGAGATTGTGTTGCATGCTTGCAAAGGATTATCTACCTCTTTTTTGCCCTTATCCTAGGGCATAGCACTTAAGGTATTCCACTTGAAGGCCTGAGTTAATCTTTGCCTCTTTAGTACCTTAAGCCTGCCAAAAAATCCACTGATTTTCATAGCTGTTTGCTTGGCTTCTTACCTCCCATCCTATAGCTTCAGAAGTGGGCAAATGTTTTGATAGGAAAACCAACAGAATGTTTGATTTCATTTTCTGACCTTCCTTTCTCACCAGAATCAACCAGCCCTTGAACTCTCTACTTTTTGTCTCTCTGGACTTTCAAGACTGCAAAAAGTTCTGCAGGTTTCTGCTTTTTAGTAGTGGTCTTCTGCTCAGGTCCTTTTCCTAGTTCCTCATCCAATGACCCACACACCCAGAATTGGCAAATATCTCCAAGAAAAAAGTAGCTATAGAATGCTGGCTTTCCTCAGCAAATAGTTTTACTGCCTCTGGAATTTTGTCGTCTTATGAGCTGGTTTCCTCAGCAGCTCTTAGATTCCTTCAACAGAGGTTTTTGTTTGTTTGGTGTTTGTTTTTTATCTCTTCTTTCCTAGTTATTCTTGGCAGAACTGTTGGGTCTGCCACAAGCTACTCTATCACACACAGATTGGAAAACCTAATGAGATATTTTTGGAACCTGTTTCTGTTTTTTAGTACATTAGCAATGATTCTTATGGGTGTCATTTGAAAATTTAATGTATTGACACAAATCACTGATCAACATACTAAAGAGAAATGGGTTAAAGTCAACTGCAATCATCTTTTCTTAGTTAGAACTGATCTATTAATGATGATATTTTTGCATCATTTTTTAAATCAGTTACATACTTCCCAAATTACAATATGACTAATATTTCTCAATCTTATTCACAAGAACACTGTCAAATGTCTTGTTGAAATCTGGAAATACTAAACACACCATACCCCCTGAATCTACTAGTAATGCAATCAAAATAGGAAAAGAGTTTATTTTGAGTGCCTTTATTCTTGGTGTCATCATACTGGCTCCTAGTTGATATTTTATTCTGTCAAATCCTTCAGAAATGGGCAAATGTTTTGAGGGGGAAATCAAGAGAAGGTTTGGTTCCATCTTCTGACCCTCCTTTCTCACCAGAATCAAGCAGCCCTCGAACTCCCCAAGAAATCTAAGGAATTATCCCCTGTGAGAATATATTTCCTTTTATTTTTCATCTACTATAGCAACACAAAAAACAGTTGCTCAAAGATTGCTTACTGAAAAATCTTAAGTCAACAAGTTATATGCGGAAGAGTAAAATAAAATATTTTCTAAAGGAGATGGTTGTGCTTCTTTTATTTCTCAAATAGCTTGTGAAAATGAACTTGAATTAATTGAATCCTCTGATTTGCATGTATCTTTTGAAATATTTTACAATATTTGCTTATGTTTCCAAAATTTTAAAGTGGATACCATTATTCAAAAGAAAAACTGAGGAAAAACCATACCATTATAAAAATAAATTTCTCTTGTTGACTTCAAGAAGTTTAGGATAGCACCTGCCTTTTCATTGGCACTGCTATCACCTTCCTCCTTGATGTCTTTAACATCTTCTACCTCAGCATCTCTTACACCTTCTTGTTCACCATTGCTCTCCTCAGGCTAGTACATGAAATTGATGCCAGAGACATTTGTTAGTAAGCCAGCTGCTTTCTTCCATTTAATTTACTGTTTCTTTTTCTGTTTCCTTTTTTTATTTTGGCTTATTGTGGGGCCATCTGTGTGCTGTGGCTGTAATTTTTCTTGTAAAAAACTCTTCTGTTTCTCTAATTCTGCTTGTTCTACATGGACACTATTGGGGTTTTTAAATTTTGTCTTTGACTTATGCCTTCTAGCTCTTTTTCTTTTTGGTTGATCATGAGGATCCTGATCTGTAAAAGAAAAATCAAATGCAATAATTTTCAGTAAAATGGAATCATATAAGCATGTTAGGCTAAATAAATTTTCCATAGAATTTTGTAGTTCAAGGAGAAAAAGGGATTAAATATTTATTTGTGTTCTTCTCAACTTGACTTCACACTAATTACACTATCAAAGATCCTGGGACTAAACTTAATATAAATTAGCATCTACTTTTTTCCAAGAAAAGTATGTATGATATATATATAAACTCACAGTTATTACAATTATAATATATGGTTTGTTTTTAATGATATAAAAATTGTTGTAGTTTTACTGGGAATAACATTTCTTTC
>JAQZBX010089841.1:0-12584 GCA_029593785.1 Cabassous unicinctus
GAACTATATATATATATATATATATATCTTGTTTGGCATTTTTAACAACCTATAAATTACACAAGTCAGACCTGCTCAGGGAAATATGGCACTACAGGCAGACAAGACAGAGGTTTTAGAAAATCATGAGCAACCTTCAGTCAGAAAACAAAGTGGAAACAGGAGAGGGCTTATCCTCAGGAGACCACTGATGATGGAATTTGAGACATGACCTACAAAGGGCTGACTCAGACCTCTGAAGACTTTCAGCATGTCCAGGATCCCAGGGATGAACCATGAAGTGAGCTTGGGATGCACCAGCTGTGGTTCCTGCATCTGCACCAGCTCAGCCCTGTGAAGAAACACATCAGTTAGAATTCCTAGGCCAAAGCCTTAATCACATAGTGCTACAGAGACATCAGATTTCAATAGAAGACATTTCATCAGATTTTTCCCAATTTGGCTAAATAGGTATTGATATAGTCTACACTCTTGGGATTATAAGGAATATGATTTTTTCAAAATTAATTTATATCAAATTCCAACCTTATTCTTTGCAGATGTCATTTAATTTGTAAAATTAATATGAACCAGTTCTACCTTAGGTAATACACATTTTCCTGGGCCCTCATAGAGGGCCCTCATGTCAGGTAAAGCCTTTGGCTCTGTAGTCTACAAGGGATCACCTCTGATCTGATCATGATCTAGAGTGGCTAAACCTCTGAGCTAGTCAGCTTAGCTCTTCACAGTAAAGCAAAGGAAACTTCCAGGAGACCCCAGGCAGCAAGGGCCCTCTGAGGTCCTGCCTATGACTGGGACATGCTGTGAGGGAGCAGGTCCTGTTTATCCCTACTCCTTCCCTATCCCATTCTTAGGAGATTTCACTCTTTCCTCTACTTCTTCACCTTCCCCCTCTCTAGGGCATTTGCCTCCTTTGTGACAATTTAGCATTATCTTCCCTCAGTAAGATAGGTCCAGGGTCTAGAAGGAGAGGGTATGGGGAGGAATAATGCCCAAAATGTCAACCTGTTTTCAGGTAAAGTTTAAATTGGGCCTAATAAGAAGAAAACAACTGAAAATAAGGACCAAAAGACTTCAGGGACTTTTTTGACAGTAAAATTATAAATAGCCACATAGAAAGATGATAATAGCTCAAAAGTTATACTTACTTCATCAACAGGAGACTGACTTTATCAGAAATCAGAAATCAGCACTGTTAACTCACCTTTCCAATATGTTTCCCAAGGCCTGCAGGGAATAAAAGAAAAAGAAGATCAGAATCTTAATGATAAGAGTTCTGCACTTTGGCTTATTCTCTGGTACTTTTGTTTTTATTTTCTTTAAATACAAATCATATGCTTCTCATGTTCCCTTCTCAGGAATCATCAGGCATTTTTACACTGAACAGCACCAGGGCAGACAGGACATGCTCAGAGTGAAAATGAGAAGGAAGGGGCTTGAATGAGCCTGCTTGGTGATGCAGCATGGCCTGTCATTGCTCCTTCTTACTCCCAAGGACAGGTCTGCACATTTAGACAATTAAATCAAGCCACAGGGAGCAGTGGGAAGCTGGAAGTCAATCAAACCCAGAAGAGAAAGGAGGAGAGGCTGCATGTGCATTACCATGTGATAGAAAAGCCAAGGCATTCCCCCAAATTGCTGGACAGCCAGAAGATACCACGCCCAGAAGGAAGCAAGCCTTTGAAACAGTGAGCCAAAAATTTCCTGTTATATGCCAAAAAACAAACAAAACAAAACAAAGCAAAAGAAAACATACACACAAAAACCAGGAAATCAAATAACAAATGATTCTAGAGTATTTTGACATTTGTTACCAAATTCCTCCCACCTTGCCAAGGCCAGGTGCGCAGCCTTAATGTCCTCAGCAATCTGCTTCTGCATAGGCCAGCAGAGAGGATGGTGATTAGGGCAGCCTAAATTGAGACATATCCCCCAGAGGAGTAGGCCTTCCCTTGGTAAAGAAATTTGTTGAGTAAGGATAACCTGACTGTGTGGATAGCTCCCCTCATCAAACTGGAACTATTTTTGTCCTATATAATCTTCAAATAATGCAAACATTTGCTAAATCCATTAAGGTGTGCAGAAATAAGCAATTGTACAAAGATAGTGATGGGGAGTAAAAGGACATGTATCCCTTAGCTGAGAGTGATGGCATATGCAGAGAACATTTCAGTGTCCTGGCAACACTGAGTAGGAAAGGATTCATTTCTCTGAATGTAGAACCTCCTAACTCACCTGGAGCAGCTCTGCATCAGGCTTGTGGCAGGTATCAGTCAGCTCTCTGTACATTTCTCTCAGACTTTTTTTCTGTTGGATCATCTGCCCTACACTGTCCTTGAGTTGTTGGAAAGTCTCTTCTGCATCCCTCTCCAGTCTCTCCAAATGGAGATGCTCATCCTCATAGAGAAATTGATGCATCTTCTCATATTCAGCCTTGATCATCACCTTCCTTAAGACCAGATAATCCTGCAGGGATTACAAGGATCACATACCCCAAATCTTAACAGAAAACTTCAAAGATTATTAATTTAGCAACATCAGTTAAGTAAGCTATGAACATTCTGCCCTACCAAAGTGAAGTGTCTTGATTCTTTGCTGGTCCTTTCTGTCCATCTCTGAGGTCACATCTCTAACCTGTTTAAATTAAGGCCCCTCCTTTTTCCCAGGCTTCCTCCCTACTCTGCTTCCTTCCCTTTGGTGCTTCCTTCTTAGTCCATCAATAGTTTCCTTCCTCACCTGAATATCTTACATTTTATCTTGTAACTCTGCCTGGATTTCCTAAATATTTCAATATATTTAGGCATGCATGATATTATACAGACTAAAAAGGCAAAAAGTCTTCTAATCTATCATGCCCTGTTTTCCCCAGGGAATGACATTATTAGCACTAATATGTAAAGGCCTCCATACATGTTATTATTGATATATCATTAGAAACTAGTACTTTTTCCAGCAAAGAATCCACTGTCCTTTAACTGGTAACTTTACCTTCCCTACAAAACATATCTCACCAGTATGCAACCTGGTTTATTTCATTTAAAAATATAAAGCAAAACTTTTTCAAACTTGCCTCTAAATCCTGTGTTATGCTAGTTTCCTTAGATAGAATTTTTTGGCTTTCCTGAGTCATTGTCCATAAAGTGCCCATTTCCTTTAGAAGTTTATGCTGCAAAAGAACAGAGAGCATTAGTGACACAGAAGTTAATATTAGAAATTTCACTCCATTAGCTATGAGAAAAAGGAGTGATTGAGAGAGATAATAATGTTGATATTGAATGGGGCTGTCTGATTTTCCCTTTCAACCTAAATGGATTATAACACTTGGGATATCAGAGGTCACAGAAACATTTAATAGGAATCTTGAAATGACCCTACAGGAAATATGATACATTTCCTGAGACTGGCTCTCAGACATATAGGTAACCAGGCTGTGAAGGATGCCAACTGCCTCAGAAGCCAGTGCTCCTGGTGCCTCCTGTACCACAATGAACCAATTCCACATATATTTTCAAAGTTTCTAAGTAAACTCCCTGGAGAAGACTCAACCCAGCTAAGATTATAGTATCAAAATCAGTTGAGAGCAGTGAAAAACTACACTGTTTTTAGATTACATTGCAAAACCACCACCTAAATTCCAGTCAAATTCATTATCATAATCCTAATCTTTCTCTCTGATTTAGGATCTTAAAGATTTCAATTTGCTTTATAGGCATCACATACCCTGTAATCCTCAGCAGCCTGTTCCACTGGTCTGTGGCTGTGACCCACATGCTCTGGAGACTCAGAGCAGGGCCCACAGAGCAGGTCCTTGTCAACCTCACAAGAGCTCCTTTGTCTTCTTGTGGGCCCCACAGATCTGTTCCTCAGAGCTCTGCTCTTGGCAATGCCTGGCCTTTCTTGCAAGGAAAGCCAGCTTCTTCAGTACTATGTTGGTTTTGAAGTCTGTCTTCTCTGATGTTTGCTTGCACTCAGGACAGCAGATTGGAGCTTCAGTGTCCTCCCAGCAGAGGCAGAGACAGGGCCTGCAAAAGCTGTGGCCACAGTCCGTGGTAACAGGGTCTATGAAATAGTTCACGCAGATGGAGCAGGTAAGTTCTTTCTGGAAGGCTTTCAGGATGTCTGAATCCATCTTTCTGAGAATAAAAATCAAGGAAAAGAAAAATTCACTCTAGTTTCCTAATGAGAAAGAAATGGGACTGGACTGTTCTGTTAGTCTCTATCCAGCCTACCTATTAATTTACCAATAAAAATTCAGACATGATAAATAAAGATGGTCTTGGTAGCTTTCTAAAAATAAATGAGAAAATAGGATACCAAGCACACCCTTATCATCTTTTTTGTGTAAAACAAAAATATGCCCAAAGACACATAAATTACCTATATAAAAGTAAATGTTAAGGGAGAGAGTAAAAGTTAATATGATTCCAAGGCATAGTATAACAGTGATTTTGGCAGTAGACAAGGATTGAGGTTAATAATATAAATACAGAAATGTTCTTCTACAAGGTGTTAAGAAAATGGGAAATATAAAAGGAAAATAGAGTAAATGTAACTTGTGGGCTATAGTTAACACTAATATTGTAATATCATTTAGTAAGAGCAAGGAAAGTTCTATGTCAATGCTAAAAGTCAATAAGAGGAATATAGGGTTTAGTTTTATGGGATATGAATATCATATGATCAAGCATTTCTCCTTCTTAATTTTCTTCATTAACAAGGAGACCTTGATCATGTCATTTAACCTATTTGTGCTCATCTGCATATCCTTCTAAACACTGGAAGAACAATTGAGATGGTTTTTAGGATTACTTGTGATAAAAAGTGCCCCAAAAGAATTTTTTTATGTTAATGTTCCCATAACTTGTTAAGCTACATTTTGTCTGTCATTATATTATTTGAATTTGAAATAAAGTTTATTTTAAAAATGAGATGATTGCAGTTGCTCAAGTTACCTAATTGGTCCATAAGCATTCTTGAAATACCCGCCTCTTTCCATCTCTTTCAGACTTCTACTTTTTATGGCTCTGTTAGTAAGTTAGTAACTTGCATTTATTGCCTAAACACAAGTTATTTTCTATCACTTCCATGATCTTTGAGGACTAATTTCACCTTCCAAAGCTCTGAGCTGATGTTCTCTCATGCACTCAATACATTCCCAATCACCTTAGACAGATAAAACAATACTTTCAAATACAGAGAAAACAAGCATCATCTAGAACAATTTTAATAATGAATAAGGTTTATTATGAGCACCATGAGGAATGCAAGACAATCTACAGCAAAAATAAATGGTGTTCAATCATCACTTTTCCCTATGCAAAAAGGAGAAAGAGTCATTCAGATATTAGAAAATTTGTTAGATTTGATAATCCAAATAGGGTGTGCCCTATTTAAGATCTTCCATATGTACAATGTATGAATGTAATTTTCCGATGATATTGGATGATAGGGAAGTAAAAGGACCTATTTACAGTAGTAGGGATCAAACTTGGCTTGACATTACAATCATCTTAGGAATTCTTATAAATATTAGTCTATACTCCAATTGATTCATCAGAAATTGAGTAGAACTCAGCCATGAGTGTTTTTCCAGAATTCCCCAGGTGATTCCAATACACAGCAATTAATAACTTCAAAGATGTAAAAGTGTGTTTCGTACTCCACCCTTATTTATGTCCCAGTATATTAAATAATTTAAACTGGACAAACAACACTCATGAATTGCATAACTATAATATGTTATATATAAGCAATATGACTCAAACATGTTTTAAATGTTTGATACATTTATAGATATATACAAATAATATATAGACACTGAGGACTAATATTCCAATATTAAATATGATACAAGATCCTCTTATGTACATTGATTACATACAAATTCAGTGCTTGATTCCTCAGAAAAATGGATATTTTCTAAATTCAGGAACTCTCCATATTTTTGGATGTGAAATCTACCATGTTTGCTTCTTTAGTACTTAAATTTATATTTTTCTGAGGAGAAGCTTCTTATTCAACTGTGATATATTTGGAAAAATACACTCCCCCAAATCAGATAACCTTAAGTAAAGGAACTAATCTTATCATAGCATGGAAGGTGAACAAGAGGCCCAATATCATTAGCACCAGCTTGGGCAAACATTTTGGTATCTTCCATTGGAAGAAGTTGAGTTGAAACATAATGTTCACTGAATGGCTTAATCCAAAAATAGTTCTGTTTTATTTTAGGTTGGGTATCATGACTCTTGGTGTAGAAGTTTTGGGGAATTTCAAAACTTAACTAAAAGGTTTTCACTGATTTATTATACTAATCTATTCCTACTCCTAACCCATCAGCAGATATTTGAAAATGAACCTATCAAAAAGCGAGTTTTGATGATCAATAGGATGGAGGATAGCAAGCTTTAGATATTAAAAAAAGCTTCTCCAATAAGTAAAATTTAATGCTAATGCTAATGTTAAAATGCTAGTGTTTAAGTAAATCATTACATTTCATAGATGTTGATGGCAGAGGGAAGTGCAGAGCTGGAAAGCTAAAAATGAAAGTCACTCTTTTAGAAATGCAAAAAGTTCCTATTGCTTAGTACTGAGGGTATGAGTCCAGCTGTGCTGAGAGGTATGGCTATGATGTTAAGTATGGCCAGATCATAATGTGAGTTTTTAATAAGGGATTTGGATTTTTCATTATTGATTCAAAATTATGAATTCAGCACTAGCAATTAAAGATGTGAATTAAACCACATCTACATTAACAAAGAATACAAGTTTTTCTGTGGGAGATTTATAGACAAACTTTATTAGAGAATAATAGTCCATTAAACATGAATCTGTATATGGCATTATGTGAATGCCAAAGCAGAATAATAAAATCATCATATCAGTATGATTGATTTCCTAATTGAATCATTCATTCAAATGATGGCTATCATAGGATGATTACTTTTTGTAAACTTAAAAAAAAAAAGATATGTAAGTGGACAAAACGGAAAAAAAACACTACCCTCAATGACTTTAAAATGTGGTCAGTGAATTTAATCCACAAATACTAATGTAAAGGTTAAAATATGTCACAGATGTTAAGTTTCTGAGAGAAAAATAAAGCACCTAAATGTAATTAGAAGTGCAAATTTGGGAAATGTAATTTTATACATTGTGATCAGGAAAGATGGAGGTTTTATTATGGGAAGAATTCTGAAGAAGCTAAATATTGAACTTCTGAAGGTCTGGGGACATATATTTCTAGGGCAATTAAAGCAAAAAATATGTTAAAGAAATTAGCAATAAATATTATCAAATATGGAAGCAAGGCAAAGAACTAAAAGACAGAATCAGTATTATGTGCATTTAGGAAAATTAGGCTCTTGGGATCCACAGTGTCTTTCAGCAAATAGGGAAAAAAAAGAAAGAGGCCACTGCCTGGATGATAATGGAAAATTATATTCATGAAACTGTGTAAACATTTGATCAAGAAATATGACTTAGATAGGGATAAAATCATTAACATTTAAGATAGATGAGGTTATTAGGAAAAATGAGTTTCCCCCAAAAATGAGAGAAAATGATACATATTTAAAAGAAGGAGAGAGAGAGAGAGAGAGAGAGACAGAGACAGAGACAGAGGTGGAGAAGTGTCAAATACAGTGTGATAGAGAAAACTATAGAGGCAGAAAGATAAAGATACAGAAAAAAAATGAGAGAAAGGAAGGAGGAGACAGAAATAGTGGGAAAAAGAATCAGAGGGGAAGAAGGAGAGAATGACTATTTGGGGAAGGCAGTCTAAAGAAAAATAACTCCATGGTTACAAAAATTGGAGGGAGCCAGTTAAGAAGGGGTAGGTATAGCCTTGGAGTGCATAAGTGATATGACACAAAACAGAAAAAATGATAAGGGAAGCATAACGTCAGCTTGGACACATGATCTAATTAATGCCCATGTCAGTCCAGGGTTATGTGAATCTACAGGTGGGGATAATCAGGACTGAATAGCCAAGGTTATATCAATACACCTGGGAAGATATGCAAAAATATTGAGAGAGCCTGGAATAGGTAAACAAGGTGATTTTCAATAACTCATGGAATTGGAAGCTAGAGCGGCTCGGATGTGAAAACTTCCAAGAGGAATTCCTGAAGAGCTGAAGGAAATGTATCAAAACCCAGACTTGGAGCTACTCCAGGTAAGGACTGAGGAAGGTTGTCAGAGAGCTGAACACCAGCCTGCTTGGAAATCACTTTTACCAGAGGAACGCCAGTTCCTCTTTGAACTGTATTTTTTGGCTCCAAACTCCTGATTTTTCCTCTCCTGACATTGTTGTGACATGTTTTGACCCTCTAGTAGGTACATCATTTAGATTCAGGGTTATTCTTTTTTTTAATAACAAAATTTATTTTTAGATGATAGGAAAAAATACATGGAATGTATAAGGCATTTCCATATAACCCACCCCACCTACATTTTCCCCTATTAACATCTCACATTTGTGTGAGATATTTGTTACTATTGATGAACCACTATTGAAGTATTGCTACTAACCAAGGTCTATAGTTTACATTATGGATTACACTTTGTGCTGTATAGTTCTATAGGTTTTGACAAATGTATGACATGTATCTGACATTGCAGTATGATACCAAAAATTTCCCTGTCCTAAAACTGTTTTCCATCTTTCTTCCTTATTCCTCCCCTCAGAACCTCTGGTAGTCAGTATTTTTATATCAATGTTTCAAGTTCTTCAGGTACCACATGCTAATAACTACAATAATAAATCCACTGTGGCAGATCTCAGCTGGGAGCATCTTCTAGGATTTGGGAATGGTGTGATGGGGTTGAGGTCTATGAAGGGGGTGACTCAGAGCATTTCTTTTTTCCCAGTGTTCTGTCCCAGGTTCAGCTGCAGGAATATGGTCCAGGAATGCTGAAGCTCTCAGGGCCTTTCATTCACCTGCTCTGTCTGTGTTTTCCCTCACAATCAATGAGTACTGCTGGAGGTGGAACCTCAGCCCCAAAATGGGCAGCAGCAGGAATGGTGCATCAGTGCTACTAGTGGCACAGCATTTAACCTGTCAGGTGACTTTCTGACTCAAGGGACAAGTTCAAGAACCAGTTCCCTCTGTAGGTGAGCTCTGAGACTGATGAGGAGTCTGTCATATTTTCCTATGTGAGGCCCTAGTGAAAGGAAAGCACTGTGGACAGAGACAAAAATGTCCCCTTCTGGAATGGGTGGAGAGAGCTGGGCTTCAGGAAGTATTCAGGACCCATTAAGCCCAGGGGATCCACCCTGGGGGTCTGTGTTCAAGTGTTGGAGATGTTTGGGGATAAATTTTCTGTCAAGGTCTGATATTTTCTTCCCTGAAGAACAGACACCACCACCTTAAAACCTTGTAAAACCTACCAATTCTATTTAGGTGCATTTATCTGAATTTTACTCGCAATGCAGAATTTTTCCCATTAGGTATAAATTTCTAAATTTATTTGTATTATCCTTCATTTACCTCATCTGGATAAGTTCAAGGAAGTTTCCTGGCATATTTTAGTATCAAATATGGTGTTTGTTCTTTGTTTATTTGATGTTCTTTATAAATTTTAGAATGTTCCCATCTCTTCTTATGACACAATTTTTTCTTACAAATGGATGTTGACTTTGACAAATCTTTTTTCTGCACATATTGAAAAGATTATAAACTATTTCTACTTATTTATGAATATGACAAATTGAGTTCATTTTCAAATTTTTCTAAGCAATGCAACACTCAGACAAATATTACTTGTTCATGATTTAGTATATTTTTATGTTACAGATTTCATTTGCTAATATTGTGTTAAATATCATATTCCTGTAAATGTATGAGTAATATTGGGACATAATTTTTTTCAATAGTGTCCCTGTCACTTTGAATTATTAGGAATATTCTATCCTCATTAAATTATTTGGGTCAGTTTCCTACTTAAGATAGATTTCATGTAAGATTAATGGTATTTTTTTCTTAAGAGCTTGAAATAAATTCACCAAGTAAGGAAATGAGGCCCAGAATTTTTGTTTTGTCAGGAATTTCATGATAAAGAATTCAATTATTTTTTAGATATAGAGAAATGATGACATTATCAGTAAATTCTGAATGACATAAAATTATGCATTCCATTTTACTGTCCCCTCTTTGCCATACATTTTATCATTTCATTTTGTTTTATTTTATATTACTTTATATTTTTGTAAGAGAACTTGTGAGCTTACAAAACAATCATGCATAAAGTTTAGAATTCCCACACATCACTCTTCCACCAAAACTTTGCACTGTTGTGGAAGATTTGTTACAGATTACAAAAAAACATCATCAAAATATTACAACTAGCTATACAAAAAAACATCATCAAAATATTACAACTAGCTATGGTTCATAACTGTTATTAATTTCATATATTATATTATCAGATTTATTGTCTGTCAGATATACAATGACAATCTTCTTTCAATTAAAATACTGATATTTTGTGTTTTTTCTCTTCTGCTGATCATTATAAAAAGTGGTTTGTTAATTGGTATTATTCTCTATCTCTTGTCTTTTTAAATTTGTGCTCTGATCAATTTCATTTATTTCTGTTCCTATATTTATTCTATGTTACTCAATACTCATTTTTGTTCATTATCCCTCCTTTTACTGACTTCTATTGGTGGAATTATTAATAGTATAATAATTCAGCATACAAATTTCCTCTATTTCCAATTTTTGTTCTAGACCAAACAAAACACATTTTGGTATACTATTTTCATTTATTCTCCACATATTTGCCTGCACTTTATTTCTAATTTTTATGCCCCACTCCCTCCCCCTCCAACACTTTCCCACATTAACATCTTTCATTAGTGTGGCACATTTGTTACAATTGATGTGTTACAATTAGAAGCATTGGCACTAACCTTGGAGTAGAGTTTACATTATAGTTTATACTCTGTCCCATGCAATTTTGTAAGTTATGACAAAATATATAATGGCTTGTATCCATCATTGCAACATCATGCAGGAAAATTTCAATGTCCATATTTCATCTACTTTTCCCTCTCCCTCTCCTCATAACCTCCAGTGGCCACTGCTCCACATAAATGATAGGAGTTCTTCCATTGCTAGCATCACAATAAGTCTGTAATAGAATAACAGTAAGTCTCCTCTAGTCCATTGTTCGTTCCCCAATCTTGAGGATTTTGGAATGGTGATGCCCAGTCTGCTTCTAATTTGAGAGGGCTTAGATCCCATGGGGCAGATGGATGAAACTCTCTTGCAGTTGCAGACTCTCTCTGTTCCTTGGGATGGGTGTTGTCCATCATCGTCACCTTGTTAGTTGTCCTGGGTGAGTCCAATGAACTGGAGAGTAGGTGTTGCAATCCTGGTGAGATTCAGGGCAACTGGCACATGGATGGTCCAAAGATTTAAGTCTCTTGCACAAAAACATATGAATTCTACTACTAACTATAGGTTCAAATAGAAGGGACAGAAAAGCCATGTGTAGGGAAACCACAACCGATTCCAACTCAGTCCCACTGGGGAGCATAAGTTTCAAGGTAAGGGTACCAAACTCCTTACCATCATTTAAAATATTCTGTTATAGCCACAATTATGAGTGTGAAGTGGTAGCTCATTATGGTTGGTTATATTTTGCATTTCTTTTATGAAAATTGATTTTCACTCTATTCATGAGTATATTAAGCATTCCTAAATATACTCTGGTGGAAGTTGCATTAGAAAATTTTAACTATTTTAACTTACTTGCATGTCTTTTTTTAATTTAGAGGAAAGTGTACTTTTGTAAAAAAGTCATCAATCAAAATTTTGATTTAGAAATAATTTGCCCTGGTTTGTGGCATGAATTTACATTGACTTAAAGTTCTTTGAATGTTTTTCTTTACATTGGTTTTTAATTCTATTGAAATATTCTGTTCTGGATATTAAGACAACACTGGGTCTATTAGTCAGGGTTCTCTCAGGAAACAGAATCAACAGGAGATACCTGTCAATAATATGAGATTTTATAAGAGTCTCTCATATGACTGTGGGGATGAACAAGTCCAGGTTCCACAGGCAGGCTGCAAACCAGGGGCTCTGATGAAAATCAATGAAAGGTCCTTGAGTTTCTGGGAGAAGCTGGCTGTCGAAAGATGAGCTGGGAAATTCTCTGAATGTTGAAATCACTTCCCCTTTTAAGGCATTCAACTAATTGGATAAAAAACGGCATCCATTGCTGATGTAATCTACCTGATTGATGCAGTTGTAATCAGTCATCCATGCAGTAACCTCACTGGTGACTGAAGTCCATAAATGCTCTTGGATTACAATTAGCCCAGTGCTTGCTTGACCAAACACCTGGACACAATTACCTGGCTGAGTTGGCACATTAGCCTAACCATCACACTGGGTGAGCATAAAGAACAATTTGAAATCCTTCAAATAAAAGTAACAGAGCTTAAAGGAATGAGAGACATATAGATGAGATTAAAAATTTAAAAAATTTTAAATTTGCATGAAAAAGCAGATTTGAATTGTCTGAGGACAAAATTAGTGAATTGGAAGACAGGCCTTCTGAACTTGAAAAAA
>JAQZBX010089842.1:0-12581 GCA_029593785.1 Cabassous unicinctus
CACACTAACCTTCTTCTCCCTATAAATGGAATTGTCCATCTCACCCAGGAAATACGAATTTTAGCCTGGTCCAGTTTGAAAACAGGGACTGGTAGGAATCACTGGATGTGTTCTATTTGATTTTGTACAGGCTTTACTGTATTATTTTTGACATCTATTTTTAGTTTTGTAAAAATATATACTATTTTTATGAGTTGTTTGCTAATAAAAATTGATGTTTATTATATTTAGAGATGTGAAAGTTCTGGAGGAAAAAGTACCTCCCAGTTTAATACATCATTCATTGTGCCCACTTGCAAAAGAAAATGCCAATGCTGTACTTCTATTGAAACAGAGAAATGTGTAGGTAATTGGGTATATGTGTGTATATATGTATTTTATGTCTATATATGCATACATATGTCAAAGTTTACAACTTTTGACTTGGAAATTCAAGAAAAAATGTAATTTTACTTTCTATTTCATACTTCACTTGTTCTGGAATCTCCATTCCCATTAATGGCTAGCTATCTTTGGTTGAATATAAAAAGGATGGCTTCAGTTGGAATCAGGGGAAATATAATGAATTCTCCTGCAGATAGCAGGGGGCTAGATGCAAACCTCAGATTAGCAAAGGTTCCCCAATGTTCCTTAATTTTAAGTCATATTACAGCCTAAAGTTATCTAGAGTTTCTTATTTCATTAAGCTGAGCTGATATCAATAGACTGAACATTCTTATTATTTTGGAATGCTTCTCATTTTTCTTCAACATTAGAAGTAGAAGCTATTTAATCTGGAAGTATTTGTCTGAACTATTGATTATAAACAAATGGGAAGAATGAAAATGGGAAGATGTTAAGCAGATTGTTAACAAGATGCTTGGAGTATACAAGGTGATCAGAAGAGACCTTTCAAGAACTAACTATCCAGAGTGAGTTGAAGGTCATAATGGACTTCTAAATCCTCCTTATAATGCCCCTGATTTTTATGATGATGGAAGGATGCTAACCTAAGAGTTTTGCAATGTTTCAATGGGAGTATGGAATTTTCTGTAATATAATTTTTACAATATAGCTTTTGGAGCTAAGCACGAGACTGTCCTACCCTTGTGGCAAGGAAGAAAAAAACAAAAACATACCTGAAAGTTCTTCTCATCCTGCAAGCCAAGCTACTACCTGGCTTTATAGAGGTATCACAGGGCCATTATGGTGCCATGGCTACAGAATAGAGTGTCTTTGTACTGGTTAGAGAAAAAAAACATGGCAGTGACTCAGTTGCAACATTTCTTAATTTTAAAACTCCTATGATATTATTTCTTAAGCATTAGTGATAATGTGTATTTAAGAAGAGGGTATAATTCTAGAAATCCTAAAGTTTTATAATTTAAAAAAATATGAAAACAAAGATAATTTTCTTAGATTTTGGTACTATTTTCTTTATTGTAGGTGATCTTGATTTATGATATATATGTATATATATATGATTATGTATCTCTGCTTGGGAGTTAAATGTTTATCTCATTGCAATTGGGGAAAAAAAAACAACAACTCTTACTCATACACACTTTATTTTTCACAAAGTTATTTAGTGTTGGACCAAGTCTACCTAAATAGTAGCTTTATGAACTCATGAATGTGACTTAATATGACATTTGGATGGCTGGGGAAAAGTATTAATATCCTTTGGTAAATTTTATTTTTCATGGATCAACAAATAAGTTTTATGCCGGAAATAAATTCATCAGTTCAAGGAAATAAACTCAGTTCTGATATATCGGTAGGTAGGTAGATAGATTGATTGATAGATAGATAGATAGACTGTTCTCATTCTACAGAAAACTAAGATTCTATGTCAGTACAGGCATGCCCCATTTCTAACTTTAGGCTGTGTGTGTATAGGTGCTGGAACTATTATTATGACCATGAGGAGATGTACCAGTGCCACAAATTATTAGGGAAAGTAGTATGCCATATATCATGAAGGCCAAAGCTCCCACAAGCACTCATGTTATATCCTCTACAAAGTCTGTGAATCCCATTTTACATATTATGTGATATGTTTATATTTAGCTAGGTCTCAGGAGCAAGTAATTTAAAATATAATTTTTATCAATAAAAGATACAGGCTTCTAGAATTTGGAACTGTGGACTCCCCACGCCCTAATAAGTTATTGCATGTGATGATATGTTCAGAAATTTATAGCCCTCAATGCTTACATTAAAAAAGAAGAAAGAGCTAAAATTGAAGTCCTAACTGCATACCTAGAGGGACTAGGAAAGAACAGCAAACTAATCCCAAACAAAGCCAAAGGAAAGAAATGATAAAGATCAGGGAAGAAATAAACAGAATCAAGGGAAAAAAACAGTAGAGAGAATCAACAAGACCAAAAGTTGTTTCTTTGAGAAGATCAACAAAATCGACAAACTCTTAGCTAGACTGACAAAGAAAAACAGAAAGAAGACACAAATAAATAAAATCAGAAATGAGAGAGGGGACATAACCACTGACCCTGCAGAAATAGGAGAGATCATAAGAGGATACTATGAACAACTGTATGCCAAAAACTAGAAAATGTAGATGAAATGGACAAATTCCTAGAAACACACGTACAACTACACTGACCCTAGAAGAAATAGAAGATCTCAACAAACCAATCACAAGTGAAGAGATTGAAACAGTGATCAAAACCTACCAAAGATGAAAAGCCCAGTACCAATTGGCTTCACAGGCGAATTCTACTAACCATTCAAAGACAACCTAACACTGATTTTGCTCAAGCTCTTCCAAAAAATTGAACAGGAAAGAATGCTACCAAACTCATTTTATGAAGCCAAAATCACCATAACACCAAAACCAGATAAAGATACTGCAAATAAAGACAATTACAGACCAATATCTCTAATGAATATAGATGCAAAATTCCTCAACAAAATAGATGCAAACAGAACCCAAAAAGCACATTAAAAGAATTATATACCATGGTCAAGTGGGTTTTATCCCAGGTATGCAAGGGTGGTTCAACACAAGAAAATCAATTAGTGTAATAAACCACATCAATGAATTGAAGAAAAAAAATCATATGTTCCTCTCTATTGATGCAGAAAAGGCATTTGACAAACTACAGTACCCTTGCTTGATAAAAACAAAGCAAAAGATAGGACTAAAAGGATGCTTTTTCAATATGGTAAAGTGCATATATGAAAAACCTACAGCTACCATTGTAGACAGAACGCTTTCCTGCTGAGATCAGGAACAAAATAAGGATGCCCACTCTCACCATTATTATTCAATATTGTGCTAAATGTTCTGTCTACAGCAATTAGGCTAGATAAAGAAATAAAAGGCAAGCACATAGGAAAGGAAAAAGTAAAACTTTCACTATTCATTGATGACATGATCTTATATCTAGAAAATCCTAAAAAATCCACAATAAAGTGACTAGAATTAATAGATGAGTTCATCAAAGTGGTGAGATATAAGATTAATATGCAAAAATCAATAGCGTTTCTATTCACTACTGATGTACAATGTAAGGAGGAAATCAGAAAAAAAAACTTCCATTTATAATAGCAACTAAAACAATCAAATATTTAGGAATAAACTTAAGCAAGGACATAAAGGACCTGTATTCAGAAAACTACAAAACATTGCTAAAAGAAACTGAAGAACATTTAAATAAATGGAAGGATATTTAGTGTTCATGGATTGGAAGACTAAATATCATTAATATGTCAATTCTACCCAAACTGATTTACAGATCCAAATGCAATGCCAATAAAAATCCCAACAGCCTTTTTTGCAGAAATGGAAAAGCCAATAATCAAATTTATTTGGAAGTTTAAGGGGAACCGAATAGGCAAAAATGTCTTAAAAAAGAAAAACAAAGTTGGAGGACTCTCACTTCCTGATTTTAAAGCACTTAGCTTCAGTGGTAAAAACAGCATAGTACTGGCATAAGGATAGACAGATTGACGAATGGAACTGAATCAAGAAAAAAAAATTTAATTGCAAGACTATATTAAAACTCATGTTTTCTCATTGCAGAATAAGGCACAGAACAAAAGGCATAAAGGCAAATTGGGTATTTTAAAAGGAAAAACTATAATGGTGAAGGGAATCAGTGAAATCATGTCAGAGTAAGGCAGGTTTAACATGCAAAAAAGACATGGAATGGAGGTGTGGATAGGAGAAGATAAAGGTGAAGGTGAGAAGATTGCTGTTTTTTTTTTTTGACCCTGTTTAGAGTTTTTTCACAATGAAAATTGCACTTGTTATTTGTGGTCCTAAGAGGTAACATTGGCACCATTGGGAGGTCCCACTTCACTAGGAGGTAGTGAATTCTCAACTATTTCTCATGGATATTTTGGGAGGATATTCATGCTTCAGAAGGGTGTTTGGATTAGATGAAATAATTTACCAACTTTCTTTACTTTCACTTTATAAAATTACAACTAGAATTAATAGGGTAAATTGAAAGCATGCCATCTTAGAGTATCTGCATCCAAATTCAAGTTTGAAAAATCACTCACAAACTGGAAAAAAATTTATAAGAGCAAAAATCTCTAATATGCAGAAGCTTCCTTAAATTAATATACAATGAACAGTTCAAGGAAAGATAGACGTGGAATATGGAAATAATTCATAGGTCAATCTGGAACCTGGCAAGAAGTCCACATGAATATCGATACCCCCCAAGATATTGTTGGTCGTTGTTGGGCGAACCTTGAGTGAGATTTCCTCTGGAAGCCAGTAGAAACCCTGGATATTCTCCAGGGCCTTATAATTGGGCCTTTCTGGGCTATTGATGGGTGAGGTAATCAATCAAAACAACAAACAGCTGGGACTCCTCCCCTGCCATTAGCAAAGGGGCGGGATAATTAATGGTTCAAAAAGCAAGCACAAAGGCCAAATAGCTCTTTTTGCCTTCTGTGCCCTGCTCTCTCCATGTCTGCTGCCTCCCCACTCCCTGCATAGATCAACATGCAAGTAAAACCTGGGCATTTATAATCTATAGTGGGAAATTGTAGTCTATAAACCAGCTCTCTTTATCACTCTTCAGCCCCTTCCTCTCTCTGGGAGCCATGATCTGTTATATTCTCCCATTTTTCTTCCCTCCCTACCTTAATAAATTACTGGCCTAACTAATCCAATGTCCTCTTGAAATTCATTTCTGCAGAATAGACAAAAACTTGACAAAATCCCTCTATACTTTTTTCTCTGTTTACTTTCTTATTTTTACCTTTTTCTTTCTCCATTTTCTTTTCCCTTTTCTCACCATTCCAGCCTTTTAATTCATTCTATATATTTTTTTCTCTATTCTCTTTTTTTGTTTCATTGTTTTTATTCCACTTTCCTAATTTTATTCCTCTGTGCTTCTTATTTGTGTTAATTTTAAATTTCCTAGGTCTTTTATGGTTGCTCTCCTACCTTTTATTATTATTATTACTATTATTCTTTTTGTTTTCCTATCTCTTTTCTTTTCTCTGGTCCTAATTCTTTTTCTCTTTCAAAGGAACATAAACAGAACACTCTCACAAAAAAACAGCTGAGTGGGGGCAAGATCCTGCCCAATTGAACTGTTTTGGGAACCCACAGAGTAGGAGGCTTCAGAGCATCCATCTGGAGGGAGCTGGACAAGGAGATAAATTGCTCAACATGCTGCAGGCTTGATTCTTGGTTACTGTGTTTCCTCCTCCTCCTTTTTCTCTGTATACTGATTTTGTCTACCAATACTATCAAATTTCTTTCTTTCATCTTTCTATAATCTGCTTTCTGTTGTTGTTCTTATATTCCACCACCCTTTGTTTAGTCCTTAAGTTTTCTGCTTTTATTTCTATCTCATCTATGCTATTTTCTTTCTTCTATTAACTTTTTTTGTCTTTTCTTTTCTTTTTCCCTCTTTCCTCATCATTATGGCGTTTTAATTCATTATATATATTTTTCTCTACTCAGTTTCCCCTTTCATTGTTGGTATTCCATTTTCTGTTCCTATTACTCTACACTGCTTATATGAGTTAAATATTCATTTGCCAAAGTCTTATACATAGTTCCTCTTCTAATGATTACTATTATTATTACTATTACCCTTTACTTTTCTTACCTCTTTCACTTTCACTGGCCCTAAATTTTTCCTCCAACGGAACATAGACAACAGCAAGGAAATAGATTAAGAAGAAAAACGTATTAAAGTAAAAAGTTAACACACACACAAAAACAGCAATTAAATAAAATCCTAGAGTAAAGAGAGAAGCTAATAAACTGAATAAACCCATCAAGATGAAAAGATGACCAGAGAGCAACAAAAAATTACAAACCATACTAAAAAAAACAGGAAGACATGGCCCAATCCAATGAACAAACCAAAAACCAGGAAGAGATGCAGAACATTGAATAACTAATCAACGCTGTCTAAACAAATATCATGGACCAACTTAATGAAGTGAAAGAAAAGATCAAAGAAATTAAGAAGACACTAGGAGAACTTATTGAAGAAATTTTAAACATACATAAAAAGATAATGGATATGATGGTGACGAATGACAAAATCCAAGAAATCAAAAATTCACTGGAAGCACATAACAGCAGATTTAAACAGGCAGAAGAAAGAATTAGTGATGTGGATGACAGTGGATCTGAAATCAAACAGATAGTAGAAGAGATAGATAAAAATATAGAAAAAAATCCATCAGGGTCTTAGGAATTTGAATGATAACACAAAATGTTCAAACATATGCATTATAAGCATCCCAGAGTGAGAAGAGATGGGAAAGAGGACAGAAGGAGTGTTAGAGAAACTAATGGCTGAAAACCTCCCTACCCTAGAGGCAGATGGATGTACACATCCAGGAAGCACAGAGCACCCCAAAGAGTATAAATCCCAACAGTCCTACAGCAAAACATATACTCATCAAAGTGTCCAATGCTCAAGACAAAGAGAAAATAATGAAAGCAACAAGAGAAAAGAGAACCATCACATACAAGGGAAGCTCAATAAAATTAAGTGCTGATTTCTCATTGAAACTATGGAGGCAAGAAGGCAATGGTGTGATATAGATAAGGTATTAAAAGAAAAAAAAAAGCTTCCTGCTAAGGATTCTCTATCTAGCAAAGCTGGCATTCAAAAATGATGGAGAGTTCAAAATATCCACAGATAAGCAAAAAATAAAAGAGTATGCCAATAAGAAACCTGCTTTTCAAGAAATACTAATGGGAGTTCTGCAGGTTGAAAGGAAAAAAACAAGAGAGAGACAGAGAGTTGGAGGAGAGTGTAAGAACAACTAGAAAGAAAAAAAAATAAAAACATTTAACACACATAATCACAAAGAATATAAGTCTAATGTATGTAATTCCTTGAGAGTAATAGCACTGAATGTTAATGGATTAGATTCACTAGTCCACAGGCACATATTGGCAGAATAGTTAAGGAACTATGACCCATCTATACGCTGTCAACAAGAAACCCACCTTAGACCCAAGGATTCATGGAGGCTGAAAGTGAATTCCTGGAAAACAATCTGACAACCAAACAATAACCAAAAAATGGCAGGAGTAACTGTTCTAATATCTGACAAAATAGGCTATAACTGCACAAATATTGTAAGAGACAAAGATGAACACTATATATTAGTAAAAGGGGTAATCTTTCAAGAAGAAAGAACAATCATAAACATTTATGCATCTAACAGGGGTACTTCAAAATACATGAGGCAAACACTGGAAAAACTAAGAGAAGAAATAGATGCCTCTACAATTATAGTGGGGGACTTTAATATATCATTATCACCATTAGATAGAACATCTCAACAAAGAATCAATAAAGAAAGAAAGACTTTGACTAATATATTTGAGGATTTGAATCTAAATGACATATACAGAACACTACACCCAAATACAGCAGGATATGCATGCTTTTAAAGTGAACATGGATCATAATCCAAAATAGACCACATGCAAGGCCACAGAAAAATTCTCAATTAATTCAGAAAGACTGAGATGATACAGAGTTGTTTTTCTGATTACAATGGAATGAAGTTGGAAATCAGTAAGGGCTAGAGAAACAGATTAGATACAAATTTACGGAAGTTAAAAAACACACTCTTAGACAAACAATGGGTTAAGCAGAACATCTCAAAAGAAATCAATATATAGTTTGAAATGAGTGAAAATGAGAAAACAACATATCAAAACATATGGGATGCAGCAAAAGCTATACTGAGAGGGAAATTCATAGCCAATAACGCATATATCAAAAAAGAAGAAAGAGCTAAAATCGAAGACCTAACTGCACACCTGGAGGAATTAGAGAAAGAACCACAAACTAACCCCAAAGGATGTAGAAAATGATGTAAAAATTAAAGCAAAATTAAATGAAATGGAAAACAAGAAAGCACAAGAAAGAATAAACAAATCCAATGCTGGTTCCTCGAGAAGATCAATAAAATTGATAAAGCATTAGCTAGACTAACAAAGAAAAAAAGAGTGAAGATGCAAATAAACAGAATAAGAAATGAGGAAGGGGATATCACCACTGACTCCACAGAATTAAAGTATATCATAAGAGGATACTTTGAAAATTTATATGCCAATAAGAAGAAAAATGTTGAGTAAATGGACAAATTCCTAAAAACTCACAAGCAACCTGCAATGACTAAAAAGGAATTGATGAACTCAACAGAACAATTAAAAGTAAAGAGGTAGAATCAGTCATCAAAAACCTCCCAACTGAAAAGAGCCCAGGATCAGATGGCTTCACAGGTGAAATCTACCAAATGTTCTGGAGAGAACTAACACCAATCCTGCTTAAAATCTTCCAAAAAATAGATGTAGAAGGAACCTTGACTAACTCATTCTACCATGCCAACATTACCCTAATACCAAAGCCAAACAAAGATGCCACACAAAAAAAGAACAGTTACACACCAACTCTCTAATGAACCTAGATGTTTAAATCCACAACAAAATAATTGCTAATCACATTCAACAACATGTCATAACACACCATGACCAAGTAGGTTTCATCCTGGGTATGAAAGGATGGTTCAACATAAGAAAATTAATCAATGTAATACAACACATAAACAGATCAAAAGAAAAAATTCACATGATCATCTCAATGGAGGCAGAAAAAGCATTTGGCAAAAAAGAGCACCCTTTCCTGATAAAAACACTGCAAAGATAGGAATATAAGGAAGCATTCTGAACATGATAAAGGGTATATATGAAAAACCCACAGCTAACATCATATACAATGGTGAAATCCTGAAATCTTTCCCTCTGAGATCGGGAAAAAGAAAAGGATGCCCACTATCTATCACTACTCCTATTTAACATTGTCTGAGAAGTACGTTTTCAAGCCCTGAGGCAAGAAAAAGTCATAAAAGGCAACCAAATTGGTAAGGAAGAATTAAAACTTCACCATTTGCAAAAAACATGATCTTATAAATATAAAGCACTGAGAAATCTACAACAAAGATTCTAGAAATTAAAAATGAGTTCGATAAAGTCACAGGCTATAAGATCAATGCTCAAAAATCAGTAACATTTCTGTACACCAATAATGAGCAATCTGAAGAGGAAATCAAGAAAAAATACCATTTACAACAGTAACTAAAAGAATCAAATACCTAGGAATAAATTTAACTAAAGATGTAAATGACTTATGCACAGAAACAGCACAACACTGTTAAAGGAAATCAAAGAAAACTTAAATAAATGGAAGTATATTCCCTGTTCATGGATAGGAAGACTAAACATCATTAAGATGTCTATCCTACCTAAATTAATCTTCAAATTTAATGCAATCTCAATAAAAACCAACACAGAATTTTTTAATGAATTGGAAAAAATAACCACAAAATTTATTTGGATGGGTAAGTGGCACTGAATAAACAAAGACATATTGAAAAAGAAAAATGAAATTGAAGGAATCACACTACCTGATGTTAAAACATACTACAAAACTTCAGTGGTCAAAACTGCATGGTATTGTCACAAGGATAGACATACCAACAAATGGAACCGATTTGAGAGTTCTGATATAGATGCTCACATATACAGTCATCTGATATTTGAAAAGCCCACGAAGCCCACTCAACTGGGAGAATGGCCTATTCAACAAATGATGCTTGGAGAACTAGATATTCGTATCCAAAAGAATGAGAGAGGAACACCATCTCACACCTTAACAAAAATCAACTTAATATAGATCAAAGATATAAATATAAAAGCCAAGACCATAAAGACCTTGGAAGATAATGTAGGGAAGCATCTACAGGACCTTGTATTAGGAAATGGTTTCATGAGCTTCATACCCAAAGTACGAGCAGCAAAGGAAAAAATAGATAAAAGGGATCTCCTCAAAATTAAAAATATTTGCACCTCAAAGGAGGTTATTAAGAAAGTATAAAGGCAGACTACCCAATGGGAGAAAATATTTGGCCACCATATATCTGATAAGAGCCTAATATCCAGCATATAAAGAAATCCTACACCTCAAAAATAAAAAGACAAGCAAGCCATTTGAAAAATGGCCAAGCGACTTGAAAAGACACTTCTCCAAGGAAGAAAAACAAACAGCTAAAAATCACATGAAAAGATGCCCAAAATCACTTGCTATTAGGGAAATTTAAATCAAATCTACAATGAGATACCATCTTATACATATTAGACTGGCAGCCATTAAAAAAACAGAGGGCTATTAGTGTTGGAGAGGATGTGGAAGAATGGGAACCCTCGCCCACTGCTGGTGGAAATATAGAATGGTCCAGCCATTGTGGATGATAGTTTGGTTGTTCCTCAAAAAACTAACTATAAAACTGCCATATGATCCATCTATTCCACTGTGGGGTATATACCCAGAAGAAATGAAAGCAAAGATACGAACAAATATATGCACACCAATGTTCATAACGACATTATTCACTATTGCCAAAAGTTGGAATCAACACATATGCCCACCAACAGAAAGAGTGGATAAACAAATTGGTTGTAAGCCAACACCCCTACGGGCTTAATCTATGATAAGCTGGAAGGGAGGAATTGTGCAGTGAAGGAACAAGACAAAGGTGTAATGATACTACTGAGTTTGGCGGTGCAAGCTTGGCAGTGGTTAGGGTGGGGAGGATGTGTTGGATGTTCCATGGATCTGGGGGTAGGGTTGGGAGGGAGCGGGTGAACCCTGAGGATTGGTGGGTACATTGGTGAAACTACAATGTTGAGAAAGCTATTTTGGCAATATTAAAAGGGAGAGTTACTTGTTTAGGTTGTTGATGGGGGGCATTGGAGATAGGGTGTACCTGAGGCAGTCTTCTAGAGAATGTGCAAGTGATCATTTTGTCACAGTGTTTTGTATCAGTGGGTGGAGACCCACATAATGAGCAGGAAAGAGTGGACTTTCATCCAGGGGAGGCCTGAAATGTTCTCAAACAGAAGGGAAGGTGTCTCTTGAGTGCATGGGCAGTTCCTAATAGCGGAGGACAGACTAATGTGTCAAACCCTCAGCGTTATTGAAGTATCTATGTATCTTTTCCTTCAAGGAGTGAAGTCTGGAGGTCGCCGAGGGCCATTAGGGTAGGGGGAGGAAGGAATAAAAGAGATAGATGGAAGAGGGTGTTTTTAGGGGGCAATGGAAGTGTTCTGCATGATCTTGCCATGATGGACACAGGCCATGTTAAAATTAATCAAAAATTTATAAAAGTGTAAGGTCTAAAATATAAACCATAATGTAAACCATTGACCATGGTTAGTATATATGTTTCAATATTTGTACATCAGTTATAAAAAATGCACGATTCACATGTAAGAAGGTTATTAATACAGGAAGGGGGAAGAGGGGGGGAATGTTGGGTATATGGGAGTCCTCTATATTGTGTATGTGACTTTACTATGACCTAAAACTTTTTTGAAGACAAAATGAAAAAAGTAAGACACTGGGGAAGAAATGGAAGAAAATGTCACTGTACATACAAGACAACTGATGTTACAGTGAAGAAAGGCAAAACATCGAAAAATATTATTTATTATTTTATTTTTAAAATATTTTTTCATTTTTTAATATTCCAATTTCTTTTTTTACTTTATTTATTTTAGTTTTTCTAAATTATTATTTATTTTATTTCTTAAGTTTAAACCTATCATTTTTCTTTTTCCTATTAATTTTATTTGGTGATATTCTTGGCTTTATTTTTAGATAGGTTTTGGATCACAGAAGGGTTACAACTGTAGCAGGCGAGGATCATTGGTGTGTGGTGTCAGTGATGGGGGATACATGGGAGGAAGTTCACCTGGGTATACATGTAAGGTATATAAGTGTGTTCAGATGTTCATGGGGCATTGCCACAGTGGTTAAAGATTCACACAACAACCTAAAGAATATTGAATTCCCATCCTGGGGTGCTCTGCCACATTCTCTAATGGAACAGCAACAATCCCCCAATTACAGGTGCAATGACTAGTGAAGAAGAATGGTCCATTGATTAGCCCTTGATATTGAAACTTATGGTTATGAACTTTGCTCTTGAAATTGCAACTTAGCCAAGTTTTGTAGGGTGCCTAAGAGCTACCTACTGGGAGTGTCTTTGTAACTCAAATGTGGCATCTCTCT
>JAQZBX010089843.1:0-12581 GCA_029593785.1 Cabassous unicinctus
GTATATTGCCTTGGCAGCCTTTAGAAAACTCAAATACCACCTTACCTGACACCTAGCACTTCCACCTCCCTTACCACTTTCTTTTTCTTCAGTGCACTTATCACCTTCTAGTCTGCTCTATAATTTACCTATCTGTCTTATTTATTGCCTATCACCTCCCACTGGAGCGTGAGCTCCGTGAAGACAGGGATCTGTGTTGTGTGCACAGCTGTGGCACCAGTGCCTGGCAATAAATAAATACTGCTTGAATGAATGAAATAGCTCAGGAACTTGATCTGCATCTCATGCCCATTCCCTTTCTGAAGGTGTCTCAGAGAGCCAAAAGTGATACCATGCTTGGAGATGCATGTGTGTGGCAGTTTCCTGCACTCCCGTGGAAGCATATTCATGTGTGTGTGGTGGATGGACATGTCTTTGGTGAGGGATTACTGCAGAATAGGTAGGTTGAGTCCCCGGGCAGATGTCAGGGGACAGTCTGGGCAGCACCTTATTGAAGGTGATAAAAAGCTCCTTTGGATCCTGTGAAGGAAAGGTATGGTGAAAAGAGGACCAAACTTGGAGTGCCGAGGTCCTGGTTGTGCCATTGACTCATATGTAATTTTGGCCAAGTCCCCTTCCCTCCCAGGGCCAGTGTCTCTACTGAGAAGATGAAAGTGGTATCCCAAGGTCTCTTCCATCTTGGAAAGCAGATGAGCACTAGATTACCTGGAAATGCTTTATACAGACCTTGAAACTCAGGGCCAGCCTCTCCCTTTGCTTCCCACTCTGAGAAAGTGGTTTCTCCTCTGTCACAGTGATAGTGGCAGAGGTGGTGACAGGTGGTATGGCATTGGAAGGGGAGAAATGGTGATGGCTGGGCCTTGTGCTGGTCTGTGCCTGGGTGTCCCTGGCCTGGGGCAGGGAGAAGGCCCCTTCTCTCTCAGTGCCCCTCCATCTTTCCAGCTAGCTCATTTCTTCCTTGGCTGAGGAGGTCATTCTCCAGACGCTGGCGCACAGATGCTGTACTTCTCAGGTTCCCGGCTGGGTCCCGCCAAGCCAAGCTCGGCAGCCTTGGCCCTGGGATTGTTCCCTCCCCCCTTCCCACCCCCCAGCCCCCCGCCGCCAGGGCCCCCACCCGCCCCACCATCACTCTCACTGCTCTTCTCTGAACTGCCTCCAGCTTGGCTGCATCACTACGATGATGAGGTGTCTGCGACTGAATGCAGTGGGCTCAGCGGGCCGAACAGCAGGCCAGAGGCCCGGGAGACAAGCTGGAGCGAGCACAGAGACTGTCCTGGCCAGCACCGCAAATCCACCAGGGCCCCTCACCCACCCACCCTGCCTGCCCCAGTGTCATCCTATGTCCTACTTGCTTATTTTCTACTGCCCAGGTCCCAGGGGCAAAGGCTTAAGATGAGGAGGGTGGCCTCCTGCTGAAAAATCCAGCTCTTTGAGGAGGAGGAGGAGGATGACAGGAAGGCTTCAAGGGGATGCTCTGCTAATAACCCCTCATATCTGGACATATCTTCGGTATTTACGAGGTACTTTCACTCAGTCTGCAAACTTTTGCTGAGCACTGCCCTGGTGCTGGGCCCCACGTTGTGCAGGGAGAAACAAAGAACAAGATGCAACCTGTACCTGGGCAAGCTCCCTGCCTAGTGGGGAGATGGGTGAGGAGGCAGGCTGGGATGTTACCTGGGGGTCAGACACCAGACAGGGGCAGAACATGCCAGGAGATGGGGTGCCCAGCCCATTTTGGGGAGGGCAGTTGGGGAAGGGGAAGGCGAGAAGGCTTCTCAGAGGAAGTAATCATTTGCACAGTCTTGAAGAATGCACAGGCATTAGTCAGGCAAGGAGGCGTGAGGGTGGAGGGGGTTGTGCTGGGCAGAGGGAACAGCCTGAGAAGCCCAGAGGATCTCTTGCTTAATTCCCAAAACAACCCCAGAAAGCAGGCATTATTGGTTCCATTTTACAGATGGTGAAACAAAGGCCTAGAGGCAATCCTGCTTTGCCTTTGGGGCAGGGTTTATAGAGTTTGAAAAAGTGGTTTCTCCTCTCTCCTCTCACTTTTTCTACTCACACTAACCCCATAATGTAGGGACTTGATCTGCACTTAAGAGACGGGGTAACAGGCGGAAGAGAAGGGGAGTGGCTCCAGAGACAAGCAACCGGCTTTTCCCAAGTTGGCTCCAGCGTCTGGCTCAGCAATTGGAGGCACAGAGACCCCAGAGGGAGGTGGAGCCATAAAGCAATGCCCTTTGTGCCTTCCTTCCACTCTCAGCATGCCCCCTCCTCCAACCCTATCCCCTACTCCCTAAAATTCCCCCCATCCCGTAGGCTGGTCTACCCTGTGGCCAGAACAGAGCTTAGGTGAGAAACCACTGGTCCAGAGCCGCCATTAAAACAAAGAGAGTGGCTGGAGTATTGGTATTTGTGTGAATTATTCAGAAGCTGGGGCTGGCAGGATGGGGGCTGGGAGGAGGATGGGAGCAGGTGTTCCCACATGCCAAGCATGGCAGCTGCAGAGGAAGTGACCCCAGAGGCCAGACCCTCATCAGCTGCCTGGTCTTCCCCTCTCCACCCTGAGAGAAATCTCGAGCCTGTAGTGCAGGGGGAAAAGGACACTGGGGAAGGGTAGGTGGGGGGAGGGACAGCTGCCGGGTGATTGGTAACAATAGGTCACATTTACTGAAGGCTTATCTTGTGCCACCCGGTATCTTATTCACTCCTCAAAATAACCCTGCGAGGTCAAGTCCTATGATTGTTCTTTCACAGATGAGGAAAGTGAGGCTCAGAGAGGTAAAGTCACTTGCCTGGGTCACACAGCAAATAAATGGCAATTCCAGGACTCAAACCTAGGTTCGTGCACTCCAGGGTCAACTCGTCCTTTCCTGTGCTCCACTCCTTGCACTTGGGACTCAAGCCATTGGGATGTGGGGCTCTTCTGGCACTCCCTCTTCAGTGACTCCCTAAAGGCTCAGGGCCTCGAGGTCTGGGATCCCCTCATTAAAAACAACTGCTAGGAAGCTGGTTTTGGGTTTTCTAAAAGTGCAATTATCAGGCTATGGTATTTTCACTTTCTCCTCAATGTCTCCACCTGAAAGAGAGAGAAAGCGTGGAATTGCAGGTGGGTGGAAGAAAGTGTTTGGGCCTCAGGCAAGAGGAGGGTACTTAACCTCTTCCTCAGAGGCCTTAGAGTGTGGGGAGGTGTTTTAGGATATTGTTAAAAAGAATGCAGGCACTGGAGTTAGGGTTGCCAGATTTAGCAAATAAAAAGGCAGGATGCCCCGTTAAATTTAAATTTCAGATAAACAATGAATAGTTTTTAGTGTAAGTATGCCCTTTATAGGATAAGGATGTACTAAAAAAGGATTTGTTGTTTATCTGAAATTCAAATTTAACTGGATGTCCTGTGCTTTACCTGGCAACCCTAACTGGAGTCAAATTGCCTGGGCTTAGTGACTGCTACTATCTCGCTGTGTGACCTTTGGCAAGTCTGTAACCTCTCCGTGCCTTGATTTCCTCATCTGTAAAGGATTGTTGAGAGGGTTTAGTGAGAGTACAAAGCACGTAGCACAGTGCAGGACACATTGAGCATCCAACAGACTTGAGCTGATTTTACGTGTTGTTTTTCCTCTTCGTCTTCCTCCACGGATCCTCCCAGAAGCTCCTCTTGCTCTGTAATTTTCCCAGTCTGTGGCCCCCAGAACAATGGGGTTAGGGGTCTCTGTTACATAGTGATGAGGGGAGGAAGGGTGTTAGCATCTTTTCCGTTCCTATTCTATGCTCATCACTCATCAAATCTTTACAATCCTACAGGGTGTTTACTATTATTATTCCCATTTTTTATAGATGAGGACATGGAAGCTTAGGATGATGAGTGTCCTTGCCCAAGGTCACTCGGCTAATCCTAACCCTTGGGCCATCTGACCCTGGCAACCTGGCCCTGCTTCCCCCACCTTCTGCATCTCCCCTGCTTAGGTACCGGGTTCTAGCTTGCTGAATGGAAATCCCTTCTCAGGTTTGGGAAGCAAGCATGGGGATTAGAGCAGCCTGAAAGAGGAGGCCCAGAGCCTCCTGGCTGCTGGACTCCCTGGGTCCAGGCAGAGCACCATCTCCTGGCCCCCCTCCCTCTGCTCCCCTTCCCAGCCAGGACCACGTTGATAGCTCTATCCTGCGGAAAAATGCAGTTCTCTTCGATATGCCCAGTTGCACGTCCACTATGCATGCTAATCAGCGGCCGGAGCATGCCAGCAATTTGCTTCAGTTCTGGGACTCGCTCTGGGTTTATTTATTTTGCATATTTCTACCTTGTGTGCAGAGATGGTTGGCTTGGAGGGAGAGCCAAGTCTTGGGAAGGGGCCCACTGAAATGGGAGGAGCGAAGGAGCCCAAGCTAGAAGCCAGGGGTCATCTTTGCCATCCCTCTGCCTTCTGACAAAGCTGCACATAAGGGAGAATGACACTTCAAAAGACAACACTGGATCCTTCCTGGCAGCCTTGGGAGGTAGGCCCAGCAGGGATTATCAAACCTATATTTTAGAGGAGAAAATCAAGGCTCTGGGGGTTGATAGGATAAATTGATTCTTCCCACCCAAATCTCTTGACTGTAGGTGCTAGATCAAGACCGAGGCTTCTGTGGTGGAAGATGGACTGTGGTTAACAGAACAAATATGAGAACATTCTCTCATGAACTATAACAAGTATATAATACTAATTCAGTGTAATAATAATAGAGTGGGTTGGGGAAATATACTAATTGTAAGATGGGCTATAGTTAGTAGTAATATTTTGATGATGCTCTTTCATAGTTTGTGAAAAATGTTTCACAGCAATGCAAGGTGTTGGTGGTGGGGTGATGTATGGAAGCCTGTATGATGATATGCATGTTTGTTTTGTACCTTCACAACTTTTACTATATACTTATTGTTTATGGATATTCATGTATGAATGATCTACCTCAATACAATGTATTTTTTTGTTTTTTTAAACTTTATTTTGTACATTTAATAATTGAAAATATAAACAATTAAAAACTAAAAAGAAAACACAGTTGAATAAAAACATACATCTCTCAATTAAATGTACTGGATACACATAAAAATTTTTTTGAATCATACAATATGTTACACAATATATTTGATTCATAGTAACGCAATCATGTAGTATTTGTCCTTTTGTGTTTGGCTTGCTTGGCGCAATATAATGTCAATTCAATGTTTTTTAAATAAATTAAAAAAAAGATTGAGGCTTCATCTTGCCTCCCTGCCCTGCATATTAAGGAGAAACTTAGGCCCAGAGAGGGGCCTAGGTCACACTTGGCCAAGGTCACAATGAGTTTGAGACAGAACCAGGACACCCTGACTCCTCTCATAATTGGAGGGAAAGGTCTCCCCACACCTCCCTCCATCTATCCCAAAGCCAGGTGCTATCAATGGCCCAAAAGCTCTTCCCATATCATGCTGGACAAGTTCTTGGTGATTGCTTACCTACCTCTCCCCAGGGTTTTTTTTTTTTGTCCCTAACTGGGATTTAACCCTTTCTCTCTGCTTCTCACTTTAAAGGAGATGGTCCCTCTTGCTCCGCTGTCCGTCCAGAGCTGAACACAAAGGCAGGTCTCAGTAAACACTGGCCCTGTGAAGATACAGATAAATCAAGCAAACTTGGCAATATCTGTAAGGGTGAAGATAGATACACACCTTCAGACCGAGAAAAACTCCGCAGAAATGCTCACACTTATCCACCATGAGCCATGAATGAGGGTGCTCAGAGCGGTGCTATTTGTTGTAACAATTTATGCAAAACGACCTAAATATTCATCATCAGGAGAACAGATGAATACATTGCAGTATATTTCTACAATGGAGTACCATACAGCAGTGAAACTGAATGGATGACAGCTACATGTGTCAATGTGACCCATCTCACAAACATAATGTGGAGCAATAAAGCAAATCACTAGGTATGCAGAGCATACAGTTAATCCAAAGCTTTCAACACACCAATATCAGAAGAGTGTGGTGTATCTTGGGGAGGAGAGGAAGGGGAGTATGTTTAGAGAGGGTACTCAGAGGGCTCCAACTATAACTTTGTTTTCTTTCTGAAGCTGAATGGTGGGTAAAAGGGGGTGGTTGTATTATTCTCAGTACTTTTTTGTATGCCTGAAAGATTTCATTATTTTTAAAAAACCAAATGAATGGAAAGAGGAAATGAATGAATGAATGAATGCTGCTTCCTCTCAGCCAGAAGGCTGATTCTCCTGCCTTTCCTTTCTTCTGCGTGTGTTGTGTCTCTGTCTGGAGCCCAGGTGAGCTTTGGAGTCAAACTAACCTGAACTGGAAACCTGGCTCTGCCCCTTGCCTGCCTGATGGCTTGGGGACCCTATTACATCCCAAAGCCCCCTCCCCTACCTCACATAGCTGTTGTGGGCAATCGCTAAGATGATGGGATGTCTTAGAGATGATCTAGTCCAACCTCCCATTTCACAGATGTCAAAAGCAAAGCCTAAATGGGAATCTTAGCCCCTGCTCTGGGAGCTATGAAGATCATTTCCTTTCTCCTTATCCTACTACCTACCTGCCAGACAGGGCCAGGGACCGAGGCAGCTCAGATTGTGATCCAGACTTGAAGACTGCAGCCTCTGATAAGAGACTGAGAGGTGGTGGGGTGCTGAGGCTGGGTGGTGGAACAGGGGTGTCAGCCTGGCCTGAAGGGTTGGGTCCCAGTCTGAACCTCTGTTCAGTGGGGATCTGCCCCAATCAGGAGGCGCCTGGCTCAGACCACTAGGACTTGTTTCAGGTGGCCTGGAGATGAGGAGTAGAACTCCAGCCCACAGCGGGTTGCTTCATGAGGACAGATTGAGAGCCAATGAGAATTTCCAACCATCAAAGCCCAGGGGAGAAAGGATAGGCCACCTAGAGAGAGAAGGAAGCAAACGGGCTGGACTCAGTGACAACTGGGACTGTTAGACTACATTGAAAAGTCAAAGGTGGGCAGAATTAGTGAATTTATTCAAAAGGCAATGATCTGGATGGAAAGGAAACAAGAAATGAAGATCTACTGCAGAATACAGTGGGAAGGAAAACATCTCTGGGACTCTGTGAGACATTGACACAGAGCTCATTTCTCCTCCAAACCACCTAGCAATAGGTAATTGGTGTATCACAACCCCCGTTTGCCAGATGAGGAAACTGAGGCTGAGAGCTGCCCAGTGAAGCCAAGATGGAAATCTAAAGCCTGGGCTCTTTGCACCCCACGGTGGCTTCATATTGCCCTGGCCCTCCCTCCTCTCTGCCTGATCCTGGGCGGGCCCTAGAGAGAGAGGCAAAGAGGCCACTCTGTGGGCCCTGCCGCCCTGTCAGCCGGGCCAGCCTCTGTTGTTCTTGGGGCCTGGCCTGCCTCTTCTCGGATGGGTGGTGGGGGCCTTGGAGCTGGCGTCTGCTGCAAGCCGAGGTCTCCTGTGGAGAACCCCTTCATGGGCAGCCCTTGTCCCCGCTCTAATTATACCAACAATTTTTCTCGGCTTCTCCAAATAAACAGTGCGCAGTCTGCGGGCCACGGCATGCTGGGAAATCTGAAATGAGAAGCCGCCGACGCTAATGGGCTCCTTAGCTGCAGGGCTAAACAGATTGCTTAAAAGGCCCGGCCTGACCAGGCAGCTCCTGCCTTCCTGGCCGGCCTCTTCCTCACTACTACTTACATACACCACCCCCTCCATCCCATCTTTGGTCCGCCCCATCCCGCTTCCCCCCCTGCTGATGCCCACCCGCCTGCAGCCCCCATGCAACAGAATGATTAGTTGGGTTGCACAAGAATCACATTTCTGAATCTTGAGGGCTCCTGCCGACTGGATTTCAAGGGAGTTCGTGTACATAGGGATAGGCACGCGTGGCTGTGCCCGTACACAAGGAGACACAAGGAGTATGTGTGTATAGGGAGGGGTGCACGGATGTTGAGAAGCAGGGGAATCTCTTGGTGGTGGGGGGAGGGGATTGCTGGCGACTGAGCACTGTTGGCTTGGGGTCTGAGGTTTGCAGTGGGGGTGCATGCGCTGGAAGGTGGGGAACTGAACCTGTGGGTCCATTGTCTCTGTGGGTTATGAGCCGATGGATATACAACACTACTGATCACAATGCCCTCCCCTCAGCTCCTTGTACGGGAACGAAGCACTTTCACATCCAGTTATCCCAACCACCCTGTGACAAAGGAGGGTGGCCCCGATTTTACTGATGAGGGAAGTGAGCCTCCATCTGAGGTCAGGTAACTGGTCCCAGCTCATGCCACTCAGGATTGAAATGCAGTTCCCTGACTCTGTGGTTATTTATGGACACTCATGGTTTGCTACCCTAAGAAAGGTTGTTTCTGGCTGTTTAGAGGGCCTGTCCTCCCTGAATGCCAGGACAGGGGCTCATCTTGCTCATTCCTGCAGAGCAGAGTGTAATGATTAAGTTCATGGGCTGAACTCTCCATCCTCTCCCCTTTAAAGATACCTATTTGAAGATAGGTTTCTTTAAATCCATTCAGATGATTTGGAGTTACCAGTAGGAACTGAAAAGGGAGAAAATGGAAGGGGAGAGGGGCAGCAGAGCAAGTGAGGGCCAGCTTGAGAAAGTGCACTGAGAAAATAATAATAATAATACAAGGAAATAAGAGAACCTGAGAGAGAATGGGAATTCCTTTTTCTAATTTTACCCCAGGAACTCTGGGAGACAGATAATGGCCTATAACCTGGCCATACAATTTTTGAAGAGCCTTTGTGATTGGAAAGAACTCTATGAGCTATAGGGACAACCAGAGGACCTCCGGGAGGTGGCTCAGGAGACCTGGGTCTTGGCCAAGTACTCCTTCCAACTCATTGTGTGACCTTGGACAAGTCTCTTCCTATCTGGGCTTCCGTTTCCTGACATACAATGTCGGAGGTCACTGGGGCTGGGGAATGGGAAACTAGTTTAATGAGTGCCTGTGGCCTGTGTACTCTTCTCATCCCCATTTTAAGGATGAGGAAACAAAGCAACAAAGAAGTTAGTTGCTTAGAATTTGAATCCAAAGCAGTATGGCTCTACCTGCTCACACTGAAAAACGATACTCTACCACCTCCCACTCTTCTAGAATATTCTTTAAGAATCCTTCTAGCTGTGTGGCCTTGGGTGAGTCATTTCCCTTCACTGGGCCTCAGTCTTCCCATTTATAATGCCTGCTTCCTTAACCTTCTTACATCTCGGGATTGTGGTGAGGAGCCCAGCACGTTGCCAGCCACAAAGTGACAATCAGATCATAGAGACAACAAACACTTGGTGAACATTGTCTCCATGCTGGGTGCTGCTCGAAAGCGAGTGCTTCATACGCGTGATCTCATTGAATCCTCCACAATGCCATATTTTAAACAGCGAGACAACTAAGGTTTGGAGAAGTTGAGTAACTTCTCAACGGTCACAGTTGCAAAGGGCCACAAGTGAGGCCCATGCTCCCAACCTCTACCCTTTGGTTGCAGCATCTGAAGTACTGGACAGCCTCAGGCAGGGTGTTTCAGCGCTGTTGCACATTTGGATCACCTGAGGTGCTTTTACAATTTTTAAAAATAACTCTAGGGATTGCCACTGGTATTTTTGTAAAATTCGTGAAGTGAGTCTAATGTACAGCCAGAGTGGCCTAGGGGACAGGGACAAAAATATTACAATGATGGGCCAGGGGACCAAGTCTAGGCTGAGGTCAGGGCCAGGGGCAGGAGCAGGCTGAATGCTGGAGGCTCAGCATCCCCTTATATCCCAGAGTTGGAGGAGAACCTTCACAGCCCCACAACCCTTCTTTTTCCCCTCCACAGGTGAGCCTGAGGCTCACAGAAGAGAAAACTCTAGCCCAAGGGTCAAAGGGACATGTCTGGAAGTCGACTCCATTTCCCTGAGCCTTAATACAGAATTCGGTCCCCTGCCCTGGGCAGGTGGGACCCACCCTTTACAGATCCCCTTAGGTACCAGGCCCATTCCCGAAGGGAGGAAGACATGCTGTTCCCCAGTTTAGAGGGGAGGACACGGAGGCATAGAGGGGCGAGGCGAACTGTCCAAGAGTACACAGCTAAGAAGTGGCAGAGTCTGGTTTCAGAAGCAGTCTTGGCTGGCTCAGTAGCTGGGCCCCGGCTGTGTCCCAGGATGGGCCGGGACTGGTGTTAGCCTGGAAGAAGGGCCCTGAGCTGTTCCTCGCTTTATCCACCCCACCCAGGCCTTCCCGGCCCGCCCTGTCCCACCCCCTAAAGCCAGCAGAGCGGGTTTGAGGCTGGCGCAGTGGGAAGGAAGGGCTTTCTGGGGCCAAGAGTGCCCTCTCCCCTCCCCCTCTGGCCTCCTCGGGCCTGGAATGCTTTTAATAGGAGACAAAGCCTTTAATTCCGCCAGATCAGATGAAAGGCCCCAAATGCAAATGTTCGGGCAGGGAAGCCGCTGGTTGAGAATAGGCAGCCTTCAAAGTGTAAATGACTAAACGCCTCAGCCAGCCAGAGGGGAGGGGTGAAAGCAGGCACCCAGCCTGGCAGGGAGGGAGGCTGCTTGCGGCTCCCTCAATTGCTTCAATCCAGTAATTGACGGTTCCAAATCCGCTTGGGCCCCGGAGCCCCAGACTTGAAAAAGAGTCCCACAGACCTGCACTGGCTGCCAGGCTCAGCCGTGTGACCCGGGGCAATTCGGGCCCTTCTGCTGTACTCTGGCAGTGCCTCTGTTTCTTCATCTGTGAAATGGAATTAGCCAAACATGCCTCCCTCCCTCCATGGTCACGAAATTGGAAAGCGCCAATGAATGTGAAGAGCGTAACTAGTTAGAGATCTTTTTTCCTTCGAATGCCCACTTTGCTATCCATCCTGCTCATCAGGCCTCAATATGGGCTCTTTTAACTTTCCTCCATTTGTCTTCTCAGACTCCTAAATTCCCTGCCTCCCCGCCCCCCAAACTCCCTAGCGCCATCTACTTGAATGGATTATGGAAATAGCAATTGATTGTCAGGGCATTTGTGCTGCTCCCCCTTCCAGACCCAGGGTTGTCCATTTTTCTGAGCCTCAATGATGGTAGGTTTTTGGCCTGTGCAGATGGGAGCAGAAGGAAAGGTGTTTAGGAGGAAGAAGCAGCACCAGGGAAGGGGGGAGAATCAGTGTGGAGGAAGCAGGAGGAGTTTAGGGGTGGGGGAGGAGGGAAGTGAGAACTGGAGGACCAGATCTCGGAGCCCCTTGAGGGTTGTGTAAGAGGCTTAGCTTTTAGTCTAGGCACAGGAGAAGCCATTGGAGGGTCTTGAGCTGGGGTGCCATGATTGGATTTAACAGGTTTGAGCAACCCCTCTGGCTGCTAGGTGGAGAATTAAAGGCAGGGGGAGTAGAGGTGGAAGTGGGGAGACCAGGAAGAAGTCAACTGCACTGGTCAGGCAAGAGGTGATGGTAGTATAGGCCCGGGTGATAGCCGTGGAAGGGCAGAGAGCAGGCCTTCCTTTTAATACCTGGAGCAGGAGGTTCTCAGCAGGAAGGAAGTAGGGCGCCAGGTTGCTGTGTTGCACAGCTCCAGGAGGCACCATTATCTTCGTGCTCTAGAAGTTATCATTTGCACAGATTCCCCCAGGACATTAGGAAAATGGGGCTGGGAATCCCACCTCTGGGCTGGTCACCAAAGCCTGCTCTTTCACCTTGACCTCTCTGGTCCTCACCTTTTCCTCTACTAGGAGGCTGACATAATGCTAAAAGACAACAGCCTGCGGATGCTCTGGGTTAAAAGTGCTGTATAAGGACATGGCACAGTGTTGGGGGAAGGGGGTGTAATGCAGGGGGAAGGAAGGACCCGTGTTTTGCTGTTCCGGGGCCCTCTTGCCAGATGTCTGCTATGTTGCCAAAGGGAAGGCGATTTCGTCAAATCCTGGTGACTTTCGGAGTCAAAGTCCTGTTACCCACATGTCAGGGCTGGTTGCTAGAAGCCCTCCTTGGGTCCCAGGAGCTTTGGAGTGAAGCTTCAACATCCTATGGTAGCTTCTGTGTGGCTCTTGAGATATCTTGGGGGTGGGGCCAATGTCATCCCTTCCCCAGGTCTGTTTCTCCATCTGGAATAATGGGAGAGAAGGTATCTGATAGGGGAGGGCTGACCACAAATGATGGATTAAAGTGAAAAAGAGAAGAGTCCAGGCTTGGAACTGGGTGGGGAGTGCAATACGGATGGAGAGCCGGGGAGAATGAAGCTGCAGAGGAGAATCATATTCAGGACAGGCATACTGGGTGGAGCCCAGGAATGCACTGAGGTAGGTTTTGATAACTGAGCAGAAGCTGTGCAGTGAGCCTGCAACCCAAGCCATGGGGGAAGCTCAGGGATTCAAGAATGAACAGAGCTGAGAGGGTGCCCAGCTTGACCCTGGGACTAGAGCAGGGGCCACCGTGATTCCAAGGGTGTATTAGTCAGCCAAAGGGGTGCTAATGTGAAATACCAAAAATGGGTTGGTCTTTATTAAGGGTATTTATTTGGGATAGAAGTCCACAGATACCAGGCCATAAAGCGTTAAGTTTCTTCTCTCACCAAAGTCCATTGCCACGTGTTGGAGCAAGACAGCTGCCGACGTTTGCCAGGGTTCAGGCTTCTTGGGTTCCTCTCT
>JAQZBX010089844.1:0-12581 GCA_029593785.1 Cabassous unicinctus
AAATGCAAAAGATAGTGAAAAAATAAAAAAACAAATATGTAAACAAAGATTAACTAAAATCTCATGATGAATTGCAGCAACAAAGACTGTTGTAACAGTTCATATATTTCTTTGCTTCTTAGATTTACATATGTATATATGTGTGTAAAGTGTGCACACACATATATACTTATATAGATGTATATTAACTAATAAAATTTCTATAATTGTTATTTCATATAATACATTTTAGTAGAGAATTTTGCAATCCAATCTTTATGTTACAGATTCTTCAAATGGGATTTTACTGAATGATAAAGAGAAACATTTTGCTTAACGTTATTCACATAGGTCTACAAAGACAAAGTTATGTTGTATTTGATACATAACATTTTAAAGTGATTATATATTTGTAGATTCATCTTCTCCAATGGAAGAAGAAAGATATTATGATTTTATTATGGAGTTTCAATAAATATAGAAAAGTATTAGTGAAATTTGAGTAGCTTGAGGGGTTAAAATTTCTATTATTTTGGACTCAACTAAAAAATTCACCGATCTAGTCCCTGTTCTGTGTTACTAGGACTGGAAGTCTAAAAACTGAAATTTTCCTTTACCAGATGGCTTCCTATTAGTTTTACCTAATAAATGTGAAAGAGAAGGAAGAAAAGACATCCTGATATTCTCAAAATAAACTCTTAAAATAAGATGAGGATGATTTAAGGCAAGTGAGTGAGGAATATAGAGAAACAATGAACATGAGGAAATAAATAAAAATTAATGAAACACCAAGAAGACTGGATAAATGCTAAAGATTACACCTTTTATATCATCCCATATCAATTTTAGGGCTCAGTGTCGAATAGATACCTATTTCACAAGCTACTTCCCTTCCAAAATAATGGTAGCACATTTTCCAAAAAGCATTCTTCTTTTGAAATTTCTAAGAGTATAAATCAGAGTATTCAATATCGGGGCAATATTGATGTAAAAAATAGCACTTTGTATAGAAAAGTTAAGGTAGGTATAATATAAATGATGAAAATAGGCACAAAGAAAAGAAATCAACAGTTAAAAAAGAACAAAGAACTACAAGTGGAACACACTTTTCTGCAGCATTTTTGCAGGTTAAGTCCTGATGGTGTATATTATCAGAAAATAAGATATAATCAAAATCACAAAAGACACCAAAGCAATTAGACCTGAATTAATTTTATATTTTTTTATTTTTAAAGAAGCTTTAGATTACCTAAATGTTACATCAAAACTATAGGGAATTCCAATATACCACACTCCTTCCCCCTTAAACTCTTTCCCACATCAACATCTTTGATTAATGTGGTACATTTGTTACTATTGAATACATTATGAAGCATTGCTAGTAACCGTGGACTATAGTTTACATAATAATTTGCACTTTGCACTGCATAATTTTATAGGCTTTGACAAAATATATAAAAGCTTGTATCTATCATTGCAATGTCATGCAGGACAATTCCTATGCCCACAAAATGCTCCATGTTACACTAATTATTCCTTCTCTTTCCCTTCAGAACCTGTCATGGGCACTGCCTGTATATCAATGATACAAGTGTTTCATTCCTAGAACAATAATAAGTCTATTTTAGACCATAGTTGCATTCTTCCTTTATGTCTGTTCATTCCTCTATCATGAGAATTTGGGGAAGGTGATGAAAACTCTGTTTCTGATTTTAAAAGAGCTTGCATCTAATGGGCAGATGGAGGCAACTGTCTTGCTTGCTATTTTAGATACACTTTGATTTTAGGGATGAGTTTTGTATATCATCATTTTTATGTTAGTTGTCCTGGGCAAGTCCAATAAACTGTAGATTAGGGCGTTTCAACTCGGCAGAGATTCAGGGTTCAACAGGCATATGAACAGAATGAAGATTTAAATCACAGAGATATATATTTAAAGATCCTATTGATAATCTATAATTATTTTTACCTAATTTTAGGTTTAAATAAATGGGGCAGAAGATCCATGTGTAGGGAAATTTTAAATAAGTCTAATTCTGTTACATTAGAGAACATATATTCGAAGGTAAGGGTCACTGACAGGGTGCCAAATTCCTGAGCTTCTCTGCCATGCCTATATTGTCTAGATTTTTCTACAGACCTCAGGAGCCCTGCTGTTTGTGACAGTCAATGAGATCCTACTGAGACATGTATTAATGTAACCTGTGGAATAAACTCCCAACTCACTTTGATGCTTCTTAGCCATAAAAAACCATTTGTAATTAATATTTTCCACTTTTGGTCAAGGGCTTCTTACAGATTCTTCAGTAATTGGTGATTGGTAATAATTTTTCATTGCCAGCGAGGTTCATCACCAGGAGTCATGTCCCATGCTGGGGAGATGTTAATGCATTTATATGCTTATTTTGGCTTAGAGAGAGGCCACATTTGAGAAAGGAGGATTTCAGGAAATAACTCTTAGGCAATATATAATATTAGGCTAAGTTTCAATTTTACTAGAAAAGGTTCATAAATACAACCATCAATATGAAGGATCCAGACTAATGGTCTCTTCTCCTGCACTAGGCACTGCCCAGGTTCTCAGAGGATTCTTGCTGCTCTATTAGAGAATGTAAAATTACTTCCCAGGATGGGAATTCAATATTTTTTTGGTTATGTGGGACTCCACCCATTGAGATAATGCCCCATAACCACTTGAACATATTTGTATGTCATAGAGGCATGCCCCATGGGTATCACTCTCCACACATCCCCCTTCACAAATGCCCTGCACTAATGATTCTCCCCTCAAATGTAAAATGCTATTAGTGAGGGAGAGTCAGATACTGGGAAGTGTTTGGGTATATGGGAATTTCCCATATTTTTTATGTGACTTTTATATAAAATAAAGCTTCTTTGAAGAAAAAGTGAAAAAAATAAGACACTGGGGGAACATATGGAAGAAATTGTCACTGTATGTAAAAGATAACAGATCTTACAGTGATCAAAGACACAATGAAATATTATTCTATTATTTATTTTTATATTTTAAATATTTTTAATAATTATTATTTTATTTTACCATTATTTTTGTTTATTTTTTGGCTTGGTTTTGGGCGAGGTTTTGGATTACAGAGGGGTCACAACTCTTGCACTGTACACTTTCATAAGTTTGGGAAAAATTTAAAGTGGCCTGTATCCATCCTTGCAAGATCATGCAGAACAATTCCAATGTCTTAAAAATGCCTTATATTCCATCTATTGTGTTCTTCTGTCCCTCTTCCCTTAGAACCTATAGTAACTATTAAGTTCCAATTTTTGAAGATTAAGGTTTATAGTTACATGCAATAATACTGAGGGCTTGACAGATTGGCCTGTTTTCTTTTTTTAGGCATGTGTTATGTTTTCAAGAAAGTCTTGTCCCTCTAATTGAGAACATAGTAAGACTTTACAGAATGAGAGTTTAATATTTTCTTGTTTAATGTGTAGATCTCCACCCACTGAGATAACACACAAAGACAATATGACCACTTTCATATTCAATATAATCATGCCCCAGGTGTGCCCTATCTCACATATCCCCTCACCCCTGACACCCTGCACCAGTAACCCTCCCTTGCCATATTTGCCAAAAGAATATTCCCACCATTGTCGTTTTAACCACAGACCTAAAAATCCTCAGAGTTCACCTGCTCCTTTCTCCAGTCCTACCCAAAGTTCTATGGAGAGCCTAACCCAACCCCACCACCCTACTTTCCCTCGAATTCCAAGACCATCAAATCCAATCATGTCTCTGCATCACTATCACCCACATCCACTGTCCAATCACCCGCTTCCACCTTATCATAGATTTTGCCCATAATGAGCATTGGCTCACCACCATCTACTCCCTTTCTGTCTCCTGATAACATATCTTTCAGACTCTAGGTCTGTGATTCTGCTCAATTTTCTTAAGTCATGTCAAAGGGGTCATATAATATTTGTGCTTCAATGACTGGCTTACTTCACTCAACATATAGAAGAGACCAATTCTTTATGTATCAGTGCAGGCCAATTTCAGCAATGGATACACATCACAGAAGTAGTGGATAATCTCTTGGGACCACAGTATCATATGGAGATGGTGAGAGGGAATCAGATGTGGTTCAAGGGATTAGGCTCCCATCTATCATATAGTAGGTCCAAGGTTTGATTCCCATGGCCTCCTGGTTAAAGGCAATCTGGCCTGCATGGTGAGCTGGCCTGAGTGGACAGCTGGCCCACATGGAGTGTTGGCCCATTCAGAATGCTGGCCCCAAGCAGAAGTGTTGGCCCACACAAGAGTGCTGGTCCACAGAGGAATGCTGGCCCATGTGGAGAGCTGGTGCTTCAAGTTGGTGCAACAAAAGGAGACACAGAGGAGACACAATAAGAAATGCAGCAGACCAGGAAGCTGAGGTTGCACAAGAAATTGAATGATTCTCACCCACTCTGGATGGTCCCAGGATTGGTTCCAGGTGCTACCTAAAGAGAAGACAAGTAAAGAAGAACACACAGAGAGTAGACAGTGAGTGCAAAACAATGAGGGGATGGGGAATAAATAAATAAATAAATAAATAAATAAATAAATAAATAAATAAATAAATCTAAGAAAAAAAAGATGGTGAGAAGTAACTGACTGGCAGAGTGTACCAAACTCTGAATAAAACAAACTATCATGATCACATTCTTGTACTGACTGAAGGGATTGATCTTGATTGTCATGGGAAAATTTGACTGCTACTCCACAACAAAAGTAAGGAAGAATATGCCTGCTTTATAGGAGATCCCTTAGGTCATCTCTTAGTACTACCATGCCATATGATTAAAGTCAATAGAAAGCTACAACACCATAGTTCAGATAGGACTAATAATAGTCTGAACACCTCAGGAATGAAGGTTAGGTTCATTACAGAAAAGAAATAACTATGACCAGGTGAAGCTCTTGCTCAGGGTAAAGTTTATATGGAAAAGGTAGTAGAGGAAGGTAGTTATAATTCTCAGCTTTGGTCACATGACCTGTTGCAGAAATTAGGTTTTATGTTATGAATATGTCTTCCTTATTTTGTAATTAATATGTTTATCTCAGATATCTTTATTCTTTAGCCTCTCTAATCCCCTAATAATATAATAAAATTTGGATTAATTAGATAATATAGTATTTAAGTTAAAGGATATCAAGTATTAGAGAGAATATTACCCAAAAACTTGGATCCTCTTCTAAGAAAAAGGATTAATAAGTTTTTTGTTGTAAGCATTGCAGTATTTACCTAGAAGTATGTCAATGTTATTGTCTTTTATGGAGATTAACTGTGGTTTAAGGAAAAGGGTGTGTATGCAAAGGTGACAAAGAATGAGTCAACTTGGCTAGGTTAGGATGTCCAATTATTTGGTCCAGCAAACACTGTTATCATTGTTACTTTGAAGGTATTTCTTAAAAGCATGTTTACCTATATTCAGTTTCCTGCAATGGAGAATGATTGCATCTATACTAAAAATAGAGTTTGCCTCAGCAATGAGGGATGCTTTTCATCCAATCATTTAGATGCCTTAAGAGCATTAACTGAGGATTTCAGATGTCAGGAAGAATTTCTTACTCCAATTAAGTGAGCAAGCTACTCTTTGGGAATTCAACTTCACCTTTATGAGTTTCCAATTTGCAACCTGCTTTAAGGAATTCAGACTCATCAAACCCAAAGTTTTTGTGAATCAATGCCTTACTGTGTTTTGGGAACTGTTTTCAATCTAATTTCTCTCTTTTAGAATGAGAATGTTTACTCCTTGCCTCTCAATCCTTGTATATTTGAAGCAGATAACTTGTTTTCTAGGCTTTACAGGTCTATAGAAGACAATTGTGCCCTAGGACAGACCACCACTCACATAACTGACTTTGAAGTGTCTTTGTATTTAGCATTGTTACTGAAATAATTTGAGGCTTTTAGGATGTTGTGATGGAATGAATATGATTTGCATCTAGAAAGAACATGTCTGTTTGTGGATCTAGAGGGCAGAATGTGAGGATTTGGAGATATGCACCTGAGGAAAACAAGTTCTTAAGCTTAATCTACTCCAATGATTATGGACTGATTGTAAGTAGGACCTTTTGATGAGATTACTTCAGTTAAGATGTTGCAGAACACAATCAGGATAGATCTTGATCCTATTACTGGAATCCCTCATAAACAGAATGATATACAGACAAATGGAGAGAAGGCCACAGAGGGTGCAGTCAGAACCTCAAAACAACAGAACAACAGAACTTGGAATACAATGGAGAAGCCATGAGACTCCACCATTTACTATGCCATGTGACTGAAAAGTCAAGGACCAAGGATCACCAGCAGCCAGCCCCGGAACACTGCAGCCTTTTGGGAGAAAGTAACACCCTGATGATACCTTGATTTTGAATTCTCCTAGCCTCAAATCTAGGAGCTACTAAATACATTGAGTAGTCAAGAAAACTAAAGAATTGCTAAGCCCATGTACAACCTCCATTCTTACCATTTCCACTTTCTTCATGACCCAATTAAACAATGACAGAAGTTTCTTTAAAAAGAGGTTGACTGGAGAAGAACAAAGATGGTGTCAGGGTAGCTAATGCAGGGCACAGCTCTTTTGCAAAAGAGAAGAGAAGGCATAAAAGTAGTCTGAGTGAGATAATTTAGGAAGCTCTGAATGACATGAAAGTGGCATGCGTTATCCAGGAGGGACTGGGGATGCAAACATAGAGAAGCCAAAGAGGAAACCTTGAGTTTATACCCCTGTTCTGGGAACACTGACCGTATTAAGTGAACAGCCTCAGTAAAACCTGTTGCTGAGAGGTCAAAGGAGAGGGCAATGCACAGATTCCTCCTTGGGAAGAGGGAAGGTGTGGTGGAAGGGTGACTGTGGTTTCTCTTCAGTGAATGTAACTACCAAAACACATTAGCTGAGAGATGTAGTGGTAATTGAAGGATTCATCTCTGTAGAACTGCTTGCCATGGAGTACCATTTGTTAGTCAACCAGGAACATGAAGGAATACAGACTAGTCTTTCCCAAATCTTTCCCATCAAAGTAGACCTTGTTGGGCCCCATTAGTGGCCCCCTGCCCCAGTTTTAACTACTAAAACAGGGCAATATTAAAGTCTTAGAAAAAAATTAAACTAAAAATTGAAGAAGAGCTGTGAAATAAAACCAGTAGGCAGGAGAGAGACGTTAACCAACAAAGTAAAATGATGAAGAAAAGCAAATGCTGAGGTATCAAGAAAAGAAAACAACCCATACTGAGGTACAGGAAGATATGGCTCAGTCATAGGAATAAACCAAGAATCCACATGAGACTCTGGATTTAAGACAACTAATAAATGATATTCACACAAACATCCCTAATTAATTTAAGGAGTAGAAGGAAAATATGGGTAAAAACAAGTATATTAAGGGGACACTATGTGAGCATAAAGAACATTTTGAAAACCTTCTAAAAAGTGACAGTGCTTATGGGAATGAAAGACAAAATGGAAGACCTTAAAAATACATTAAAGGCATATATGAGCTGATTTGAAGAGTTAGAATTATGAGTTATAATATACTAAGACTTGACATTTGAAATTGAAAAGATAGAAGAGACAGAGGAAAGAATGAAAAAAATTCAACAGGTTCTCAGGGAAGTGAATGACAACATAAAGCACAAATCTTATGGATTACATATCTGCCAGAAAAGAATGGAAAATAAATATTTGAGGAATTACTGAATTAAAATTTTCCAACTCTTATGAAAGACATGAATATCAATATTCAAGAAGGACAACATGCATCAAACAGAATATACACTAAAAAACCTACTCCTAAACATTTACTACTCAGATTGTCAAAGGCGGAAGATAAAGTGAGGATTTTAAGAGCAGCAAGAGATAAGCAATGTATTACTTACCAGGGAGACTAATAATGCTAAGTGCTAATCCTCTTCAGAAATCAGGCAGGCAAGAAGGCAGTGGTATAATATATTTAAGGTACTGAAAAAGAAAGAGTTGCCAGCCAAAAATGCTTTAGCTGGGAAAATTATCCTTCAAAAATGAAGGCGATTTTAAAGACTTTACAGACAAAAACTGTGAGATTATGTTACCAAAAGAATGAATCTACAAGAGATATCAAAGAGTGTGTTACAGCCTGATAAGAAAAGACAAGGGAGAAAGCCATGGGGAAGAGTGTAAAAATGAAGACATAAGTAAGAGGAAATGAAAGGGGTAAAAGACAGACAATAGTAAGAATGATACAGAGAGCCAAGGTATAAAAGGGATAAAGTAAGTAATGCCCTTATAGTAGTAACACTGAATGTTAATGTAGTGAATTCCCCAATTAATATACCTAGAATGATAGAATGAATATAAAAACATGAGACATTTATTTGTTGTCTGAAAGAGACTCACCTTAGATGCAAGGATACAATTAGGTTGAAAATGAAAGGTTAGATAAAGATATTCCATGCTAATATCAATTTAAAAAAGAGTGGGTGTAGTGAAACTTATATCAGATAAAATAAATTTTAAATACAAAATTGTTAAAAGAGATGAAGTAGTTTGCTATATATTAATAAAAGTGACAATTCACCAAGAATAAATAGCATATTCTTAAACATATAAGTACATAATATAGATTCCCAAAAATACATGAGACATATACCGGAAAAAACAAAGGGAGAAACAAATGTCTGTACAATAATACTTGGAGTCTTCAACACTCCACACTAAACATTGAATAGAACATCCAGACAAAGGAAAACTAAGGAAACTGAGAGGTTGAAAAACATGATCAATGAACTGGATATAAAAGACATAAACAGCATTACAACCCAAACAGCAAAATATACATTCTTCTCAAGTGCTCATGGATCTTTCTCCAGGTTAGATAATATATTGGGACATAAGTCAGATATAACTTAATTTATGAACATTGAAATTATACAAAACACGTTCTCTTAACATGATGGAATTAAGTTAGAAATTAAAACAGGAGGAAAAAGTGATAATCCACAAATATATGGAGATTAAACAATACACTCTTCACTATTAAGTGGATTAAAGAAGACGTTAAAAGAAAAATCAGTAAATACCACAAGACTAATGAAAATGAGAGCACAACATACCAAAACTTATGGAATACAACAAGAGCAGTGCTGAGAGGGAAATTTATAACCTTTTTCTTAAAAAAGAAGTAATAGCTAAAATCAAAGACCTAACTGAACACCTAGAGGAATTAGGGTGAAAAAAAATCAGGAAACCCTTCATAAAGCAAGCAGAAAGTAAGAAATAGAGCAAAAAGAAATGAAATGCAGAAAAAACAACATAAAAAACAACAACAACAGAACTAAAAGCTTTTTGTTTGTTTTTTTTGTGGAGATAGCAGAATTGATAAACCCTTAACTAGATTAACAAAGAAAAAAAGAGAGAATATGCAAATAATTAAAATTAAAAAAGGAGAAAGGTGACATTACGTTTGCTCAAGCAGAAATAAAGATCATAAGAGGATACTTTGAACAACTGTTTGCCAACAAACTAGATAACATTGATGAAATAGACAAATTTCTGGAAATACATAAACAATTTCTAGAAGAAATAGAAGACCTCAACAAACCAATAACAAGTAAAGAGATTGAAACGATCATCAAAAACTTTCCCAAAATGAGAAGTCCAGGACCAGATGACTTCACAGGTGAATAATCATGTAAAGAAGATCTAATATCTATCTTTCTCAAACTCTACAAAAAATTGAATAGGAAGGACTGCTAACATACTCATTTTATGAAGCTCTAACATCACTGCAATACCAAAGTCCAATAAAAATATTGCAAAGAAAGAAAATTACTAATCTTTCTTTCATATATTTATAGATGATTTGTTTATTCCTTGTGTGAAATATTTGTTTATATATTTTGCACATTTCTCTAAAGGATTGTATATCATTTGGCTTGTTACACTATATAAGAGTTGATTATAAATTTTGGACCCTAGTCCTTTTTAAGTCATAAGGTTTATAAATAACATCTTCCAATTTAGAGATTTTTTCCTTCTATTCATGGTGGATTTTTAATAAGAAAAGTCTTAAATTTAATGTAGTAAAATTTCCATTTTATGTCTTTTCATTATTTTTATTTTATTTTATTGAAGGATTCCTTTACAATATTAGCTGGATAAATGTATTAAATCATAATCTTTCAAAAATGATTCTTGCAAATGTAAAATCCATCAGGAAATGAATTTGTATATGCTGTGAGGAGGAGGTATAATTTCTTTTTTCTTTCCTACATGATAAAATGACTTGTTGCAGCATCAATAATTGAACAGTCATTATTCTACTACTGTCATCAATTTCATTCTCATATATCAGTTTTCACGCATGAATTTATTCCTAAGCTATTTATTATATTGTATTACTTTTTTCTATTGCTGTGTTAATATCACATTGTTTTTACTCTTGTAGGAATAAAAGTGCTAGTTACCCTTCCTTCGTTTTCTCCTTCAGAATTGCCATGTCTTTAATGCCTACTGATATTCCAGATGCATGTAGACTATGCTCAATGAGTTCCACGAGAAATACTGCAGGACAGTAATTGAAATTGCACTGAACCTATAAAACAATTTGGGAGCAAATGACATCTATATAAAATTAAGAATAAGATACATTTCCTCATTTCCTTAAATATTATATATCTTTCCAAAAATGTATGATTTTATATAAAATATATGATATTTCCTTTGGGTATCTTATATGTTTGTTTTATTTTTAAATTGTGTTTTTTTCCCAAGATTTATTCTCTGTTGATTGCTAATACATTTGAATAAAATTGATTTTGGATAATCATCTTATTTCTTAAAATTTCAAATAATACTTTTATAATTATTATAATATATCTGTGGCTTCTATTTCTGTGTAGACATTCATGTTAACAGGGAATAAGAGTTTTATTTTGTTGTTTCAATTCTTGGACATTATATCACTTCTGTTTATCATAATATGCTGTGTAGCCTAGCATTACCGATGACGATGAATGAAATGATGATAATAGTCATCCTTCAATTTTTTCTCATCTTTCATGGAATATTTCTAACTTCTCAACTTTGAACATGGTATACATTCTAAGTTTTCTTTTTCTTTTATTTCACATGTATGTATTTGGTGTAAAAAATATTCTTGCAATCTTTCTCTGCTATAAATTTCCATGGCAATTTTTGCTATTTTTGTAAAGATAAGAGATTTTTTAATTTGCTATTTATATCACTAAGAGAGAAACATATATTTTTGGAATATATATATTAGTCATCAAGTGTTAGAGACCACCATATGTTGCTGAAATCATTTTGCTAATATTGCTCTTATATTCACATCTATGTTCATTACTATCATTGTACTATAATCCACTATCTCACTTGGTTTCATTGTTAAAGTCATTACTTTTCTAAAGTGAACTGAAGTGTATATCCTTTGGATATATTTTCTGAAGTAGCTTTAATATGGTTTAAATGATCTATTCCTTTGATGTTTAGTAAAACTATCTTTAAAACTTTATGGAACAGGTGTTTTAAATTAAAAAAAAATAATGTTATTTTAGTAGCTGTGATCGATAGGCTAATGTGTCAACTCAGCCAGGAAATTGTGTCCAAGTGTTTGGTCTAGCAAGCTCTGGACTAATTGCAATAAAAGGACATTTATGGACTTTTGGTCACCAGTGAGTTTACTGCATGGATGGCTGATTGCATCTGCATCAATCAGGGAGATTGCCATTTGCAATGAGTGATGCTTTTATCCAATCCGTTGAATACCTTAAAAGGGGAAGTATTTCAACATTCAGAGAATATTTCCCAGCCTATCTTTGGACAGCCAACTTCTCGCAGAATCTCATCAAGGACCTTTCATTGGACTTTCATCAAAGCCCCTGGTTTTGCAGCCTGCCTGCAGAGCTTGTGCATCCCCATGGTCATGTGAGAGACTCGTAAAATCTCATGTTACTGATAGATATCTCCTGTTGATTCTGTTTCCTGAGAGAACCCTGTCAAATACAGATTGGTACTGGGAATGGTTCTTGAGGAACAGAGTCTTAAACATGGGATGTCTGAGGTGGTTCTGGGATTTTAGTAACTGGTTCTCTAATCTAATTGGACTCAAGGGTACTAATGACTCCTTTTCCAATAATGGAGAAGTTGCTAACAGTCCATGAAGAGCTGGAAATAGAGATAAACAAAATAGCATCACTGAATTTCCCTACTTCCACACTTATAAGAAGCAAGGATCTGCATAAGAGTGTGTTAAACACCTTAACAGAATTTTGTGGAGTCAAAAGGTATAATGATGCTGTCTGGTTCTTTCTAGATACTCTGGATAGAGTTACAAAAGGAAGAGATGAGCTAACGGATTCAAATTTGAAACTTATTTTTTTTTATTGTGGGTAAAAATAAAAATTTTTCACAATACATACCAATATTTGTAAGATGATATATAAATACATATGCATATATGTGCATTTGCTTACATAAATGTTATTTTTTATATTTATAAATATATATTTTTAAAGGTGCTTAGATTACCTAATTATTACTCAGAAATTACAGGGATTCCCATGTTCCCCACCTCC
>JAQZBX010089845.1:0-12583 GCA_029593785.1 Cabassous unicinctus
CATCTGTGGGCGCAGGCGTCCTGGTCGAGAGCCCCACGGCCCGGGTGCCAGGCGCTGCCTTCGGGGAGTTGATAAGCGACCTTGGGGTTCCCGTGCCTGCTCTGTGGAACCCGAAGTCCCCCTGTTTTAATGAGCTTGGCCTTTATCCAAAATGGCGGTGGAAACGGGGGGCTTGGCCAGGTCCCCGTGGCTCTTACCCTCACGAGCTTCCTAGACGGGTGTCCAGTAGAAAATCAGTCCATCCTCCGCTGTGAAAATGGGCGGTTACAGCGAAAGCAGAGCTGTAAAGACTGCCCCGAGGCCCTGCTGAGCTTCCGAGGTGGGTTTGGCTCCTCCTTGGCCTGAGAGGCCGACGTGGTGGCTGGGGAGGCGAGGACTGCTGGCTGGTGACGGCGTGCCGCAGGTGACCAGCCGTCGGGGTCTGCTCGGGGGCTCCGAGGGGCCCAGTGCACAGGCTGGGTGGCCACAGGAGTGCTCGGCCCTGAGCGTGGTTGGGAGTGGGTCGAGGATAAAGGAGTGAGCGTTGCCAGGCGACCCTGACCCAGTGCCCTGTGCAGGGCGAGAGGCGGGAGGGCTGGGGTTCGAGTGTGCGTGGCAGGCAGTGGGATGGTGTGGCTCTGAGCCCCTGAGTCCCTCCCCCCACACCTGCCTTTACCATCCACGGAGAACTTCTGTCCTGTAGGCCAGTGGTTTCACCTGAGCCTTGGCTGGGTCCTCGGGGGAAATGTGGATGTGACGTGGGGAGGGTGGCCCCACTAGGACTTGTCTCTAGAAACCGCCCCAGCATCCTCGGCTCTGGGTACTGCCCACTCATTCTTCCCTCGTTGTCCCACACGGCCCAGCTCCAAAGCAACTGGCACGAACCCGGTGTCTGGAGTGGGACGGGAAGAGAACCTGTTTGGAAAGAGCCCCCTGCCCAGCCCTAATCAGTTCCCAAAATACCGACACTGCGTGGGTGCTGTGGGCTTGGCCAAGGGCTCACGTGGAAGGGATGCTGCAGGGGGGTCCTGGGGCGCCCCACCACGTGACAGGAACCCCTCGTGGTCCAGGTGCTCGGGAAGGCCTCTCTGGGCCTTGCCAGTGGGACCAGCGTTGTCGGCGGCCGCGTCCAGGGGCAGCATGTGGCTGGGGTATGCAGCCTGCGTTCAGAATCACGCCCACAGACCCGTTGCCGCCACTGACATGACGCAGGCACGCAGCCTCCTGGGCCTCAGTTTCCTTTCGAGTCTCCCTGGCTAGATGATGGCGAGGAGTGAGCAGGGTGGCGTACCCCAAGTGCTCGGCATGCGGGTTCTGGGCCCTGGCTGCCAAGCGGTCGACAGAAGGAAACACAGGTGCCTGGGAAGGGCTTGGGGGAGTGTCTCCTGAAAACCCTCCATATCCGTTGTTCCACGTGAGGTGCAAAGAGTCAGCAAGGAGAAATGTGTCCTCTGGGCTGAAGAAGAGGGAGAGGGCAGCAAGCTGGAGAGGCGTGGTGCTCTCTAGCCGGGTGGGCTGCGAGGGCCTCTCTGAGGAGGGGAGCTCTGAATGGCCCCAAGGTGCCAGCCGCGGGACGATCTGGGACTAGAGCGCACCAGGTGGAAGAACAGTCTGTGCAAAGGCCCTGAGGCAGGAATGAGCAGGGCACGTTCGAGGATCCGGAGGAGGCCAGGGTGGCCGGAGCGTGCTGGGCTAGCGGGAAGGTGGCAGGCCCTGAGGTTCACGGAGGCCAGTCCGCGCGGGCCCTGCCGCGGGGGACCTCGTTAAAGGCAGCGGAGGGGCCCAAGGATGGCCGCTTATTTGTTTATGTATTTTTTAGAGATTTACTTTACTTTATTTTTCTATCCCCCCCTCCCCCAGATGGTCCTCTCATCTGCTCATTGTTTTGCTTGCCTTCTGCAGGAGGCACCGGAAACTGAACCCGGGACCTCCCACGTGAGAGGCGAGCACCCAGCGGCCTGAGCCACATCGGCCTGAGCCACATCTACTCCCTGCGGGCTGCGGCGTCTGCTGGCTTGTGGCGTCTGCTTGTGGCGGGGGCGGCGTCTTTTAGGAGGCACTGGGGGAAGCGGGTGTGGCTCAGTGGATAGAGCCCCCGTTTACCATGTGGGAGGCCCGGGTTCGCGTCCTGAGGCCTCCTTGTGAGGGCACGCCGGCCTGAGTGGTGCCTGAGTGGTGCGGTGGGCTGATGCAGCAACCTCACGGCAGGAAGCGGGTGTGGCGCAATGGATAGAGCCCCCGTTTACCATATGAGAGGCCCTGGGTTCGCTTCCCAGCGCCTCCTTGTGAGGGCAGGCCGGCTCGCGCGGCGCCTTGGGCTGATGCGGCAAGACCTCACAGCGAGGGGGAGATAAGCAGACACAGAGAAGACACGCAGCGAATGGACACAGCAGCACAAGCAGCAAGGGGGGGATAAATAAAATAAAATAAAAAAATCTTTAAAAAAAAAAAGGAAGCACTGGGACCTGAGCCTGGGACCGCCCATGTGGTAGGCAGGTGCCCCAGGGCTTGAGCCACACCTGCTTCCTGGCCACTTATTTTTTATCATCATTTTTAAAGAAGCTCTAGGATACGTAAATGTTCCGTGGAAAATATAAGGGCTTCCCGTGCGCCCCCCCCCTCCCCCACTTTCCCTCGTTAACAGCATCCTTCATTGGTGTGGTGCCTTTGGTACAGTGGAGGAATGCGTGCTGAAGCCTTGCTGCTAGCCTTGCTCTGTAGTTTACGTGATGGTTTACACTTGGCACCACACGATCTTACAGGTTTTGACAAAGTGTGTAATGGCCGGTATCCGTCATTGTAATGTCATGCAGATCAATTCCAATGTCCCCCACATACCCCAGGTTCCACCTCTTCTCCCCTCCCCTTCCCCTCGGAACCTCTGGTGACCACTGTCTTTATATCAGTGATGCACGTTCTTCCCCTGCTGGAATAATCCTAAGTCTACTTTGGTCCTCGGTTGCATTCCCCCCTTATGTCTGTTCATTCCTCAGTCTTGAGGATTCTGGGATGGAGATGCCCACTCTGCTTCTGATTGAGAGGGGGGTTCACACTTCTAAAAGACCCCTCTGGTGGCTGTCGTGGAGAAGCAGGGACACCTGTTAGGAAACCCCAGCCGCCGCTGGGTGAGCCGATGGTGGGCTCAGAGGGTGGAATGGGCTGGGGGCCGAGGGGGACGGGACCTGGGGTGGCCTTGGGAGCAGACCTGACGGGGCTCAAGAGTGGACTGGATGTGAGGAAGGAGGCGCCGGTGCCGGCTCCCAGGCTGGTGCCGCTGTGTGACCTGGAGCGAGTCCCTCAACCTCCCTGAGCCTCAGCTTTCCTGTCTCTGACAAGACGAGAAGAGGGGGCCTCCCCGCAGGGTCACTGTGGGTGGAGCGCGTTAACACCTGCCAGGCGAAAGGCGCAGTGCTGCCGGAGTACCAGCCAGGTGGCAGCTCGGCTGCCGGCCCTGCTGCGGTCCCCGGCCTGGGGATGGCCGGGAGGCCTGGGCTGTACCCGCTCGTCCTGTCGCTGGTCGGTCAGCCTTCCTTCCTTTCAGGTCCTTCCCGTTTAATCGTCTCATTTAGAAAGACTCGGGGCCCTGGCATCAGAATATTATTTTCTTTCTGGAAATAGGGCCTTTGAAAGGGGGAGACCTGGTGCAGAAGCCAGGGCTCGGAAGGGTTTGTGAAAATCCCTGCCTTAGGGGCTGTCGAAGTTTCCCCTGGCATGAGGGCTCGGGGTGGGCAGTCCGGGGTGGGCATGCCGCCTCGGGAGCAGGGAAAGCTGGCGAGGAGGAGGCGGGGTGCGTGAAGAAGCAGGGATCCCAGTCCCTGCCGGAGAGCAGACTGGAGAGGTCCTGCGTCTTAGGCAAGTCTAAGACACCAGGCTTTAATACTGTGACAGGTTGAGGTTATTTTTGTGAATTTGAAAAGAGAGGTTTTGTTTGTGAACGAATCTCTTCTGGGTTTGGCACTCTTTGTAATAAAGACAGTGAGGGGCCTCTGATGAAGCTTCCCTGGTAAGATCAGTTCAGGGCTTTGGTTCGACCTCATCGGTAGGGCGTGACTCAGGCTGAGTCCCTGCCCCCTTGGTGGGCTGATACAGCTGGACACTCACTCCAGACACGGGACGAGAGCGCCCTGTCGTTTCTGATCCTGGGGCCCCAGGGAGAGATGAGCCATTCGCCTGCGGGCTTGCAGCTGAGATCGGGAAGAAGCTGGGCACACGGAGCCTCCAGAGGAAGCGGAAGCCCAGGGGGGAGGGACCAGGCAGAGGTCAGCGGCCATCGTGCCTCAGCTCGCGGCAGCTGGTGAGACGGCGGCCTTGAGCTGGACTCCGCAGGGCCTTGTGACCACGCTTTTACCCCCAACAAACACCCTTTATAAAAGCCACCAGGTTCTGGTACTTTCCATCGGCACCCTTTTGGCTGGCTGGCTGATGTGCTGTCCTTGCCAGTGATGGGGATCCGGTGTCTCTCCCAGATCCGCGGTGTGGCAGCTCCTGGCCGGCTTCCGGCTGCCTCTGGCTGGGGTTTTGTGGAGCACGTCTGACCGGATGGCCTGCAGTTCCGATGGTGGGACATTTTGGAGGATGTTTGTAACCCTGGATGGAGAAGGTCCTCGTCAGGGCCCATTACTGTGTTGCTCCCCTTTGTGTATTGCGTCGTGTTGTATTTGTGTGTTGCATTGTCCTGTGTTGTGCTGTCTTGTGGTGTGCTGAGTTCTGCATTTATTATGGGAAATTTGAACACATAACAGAAACACACAGACCATGACCGCGAGCCCCACACACGGCACCCAGCCTGCGAACCACGGCCCGTGTGCAGTGCCCGGCCGGCTCGCCACGCCTGTGAGATAGCGCCTGCATCCCTTTTCCTCAGCCCTGTTCCCTTGACAGAATTGTAGGGTCCCAGGGAGCTGCAGAAGTGGTGCAGGGAGGTCCCGTGTCGTCGTCTCGCAGCCTCCCCCGGTGGCTGCCTTTTACAGAAACATAGTTCCTTGTCAAGGCGGGAAGTTGACCCGGCAGCATCGTGTCGTTCTCTGACACAGGCGCAGGCTTTTTGTGTTCTGTTTCCCCCACGACCTTGTGAAGTTTTATCACCTGTCTAGAGCCTCTGTCCTCCACCACATCATGACACGTACAGAGCTGTCCTGTTGCCACAGAGGAGCCCCCTGCTCCCCTCTGTAGTCCTGCCCCACCCCCACCTCCCGGCCACCGCGGGTCTGTCCTCCAGCTCTACGGTTTCGTCATTTTGAGAATGTCACGTAAATGGAATGGTTAACAGTGTGTAACCTTTTGGGATTGGTGTTCTGTGCTCAAGGTCTAGTCACGTTGTCCTGTGGGCCAGCAGTTCTTTTTCATTGCTGCGCTGCATTCTGCTCCAGTGTTATTTTATAATGCTTTCTTTGTTTGTTTCTGTAAGGGCAGTGGTGGTGGTAGTAGTGATCAGTTTTATTTCTGCTTTCAGCGCTTCGAGTCTTGGCTCTCTCTCTTTTTCCTTTTCCTTTTTTTTTTAAGGTACGGGGGGCTGGGGATTGAACCCGGGACCTCAAATGTGGGAAGCTGGAGCTCAACCACTAGCCACATCAGTTCATGTGAGTTGGTTTTCTCATTTGTTTTTGCTTGTTGTTTGTCTTTTTGGTTTTCTCAGGAGGCACTGGGAACCGAACCCGGGACCTTCCATGTGGGAAGCAGGCGCTCAGCTGCTTGAGCCACATCTGCTCCTGTTAGCTCTTTTTTTTCTTGGTCAGTTTCCCTGAAAGTTTGTGAATTTTGTTGATCTTTTCAAAGAACCAACTTGTGGTTTTCTACTGATTTGGATTCCTATTGATTTTTCCCTGTTGTTTTTCGTTCTCTATTTCATTCATTTCCACAGTGATCTTAATTACCTCCGTCTTCATGCTTGCCGTAGGTTTAGTTTGCTCTTCTTTTTCCAGTGTCTTAAGGTGGAAGGTTAGGTTATACATTTGGGATTGTCTTCTTTTTTAGAAAAACACAGGCCTTTACAGCTATAAATTCTCCTCTGAGTATTGCTTAGCTGTATCCCATAGCTTTTGGTTGGTTGTGTCATTTTCCTTCGCCTCAAAGTATCTTCTCATTTCCCTTGTGATTTCTTCTTTGACCCGTTGGTTATTTAGGAGAGTGTTGTTTAAATTCCACAGATCTGTGCGTTTCCTGAGTTTCTTTCATTGTGGTCAGAGAACCATGATTTGATTTTATGGCCTGGCATATGGTCTCTCCTAGAGAACGTTCTGTGTGTGCTGAGGGAAAAAAACCATTGTGCTGTTTTTGGGTAGAATGTTATGTAGATATCTGTTAGGTCTAGCTGGTTTGTAGTCTTGGTCAAGTTTTGTATTTCCTTGTTGATAACCTGCCTAGTTACTCTCTCTGTTGCTGAAAGTGGTATGTGGAAGTCTCCAGCTATTGTTGAATCGCTGTTTTTCTCTTCATTTCTGTTGGGTTTTGCTGCTTGTATTGTAAGGCTCTGTAGCTAGGGGCATATATATTTGTAATTCTTATATCTTCCCGATGGATTGATTCTTTTATTATTATAAAATATCCCCTTTTTCTCTAGCAACGTTTTTTTTTTTTTTAACCCCCAGAACAGTGAATTTTTAATAGTAAATAAAAGAAGGCAAAGTATGTTTCTAGAAATGTTTTCATCCAAGTTGTCAAATTGGACAATTTTTGATAATCTTTTTTTCACTTAAAAAATGTTATCGAAGTAGATCACTCATACATGAACATACATTAACAGTAAGCGGTGTGTGGTAGAAGCTGTGAATTTACAAAACAGACATGCATATCATCGTGAAAGGCTCCCATGCATCTCCCTGCCACCACCACCCTGCATTGTTATGAAACATTTGTTACAAGCTGTGAAAGAGCATCATCAAAGTATTACTGCTAGCTGTAGCCCATGTCTGACATTTGGTGTCTTTCCCCAAACCAACCCGATTATCAGCACCCTACACTAGTCTTATGTGTTTGTTACAGCTCATGAGAGAATGTCCTCGTTTGTCCTGTTACCCACCGTCCATCTCCCACCACAGGAGTCCCTGTGTTGTAAGTCCCGTGCCTTGTACACTCCATTCAAAGTGCACGCTCACGGCTCTCATCTTCATCACAGAGCCGTGCTGCCATCACCTCAGTCAATTTCAGAACGTTTTCATTACTCCAGACGGAAAAATGCCATACTCCCTTTTTTTTTTCTGTTTTTGTCCCTTAGAATTGATGTAAAATCTTCTTTGCCATTGCTGCAAAAATATTACAGTGCTACTGTTAACTATCGCCCATAAGTTACGTTAGTTGTAGTTTCCCCACGTGTCACCATATTCTTCACACTTTGTAAAAGAAGAACATTCTTCTATTTACACCAACTGCAGTCTTCATCCGCCACTGAAAGCACTGTTGGAGTCCCTAGGCCATCCTTTAGCTTCCTTTCAGTTGGCGTTTATGTCCACAGGCTACCCTTTCGGCCACAATCTCCTCTGTAAATCAGCAGTGCTAGTTATACTCACTGTGATGTTACCGCCAATGCTCTTCATTTCCAAACTTACACAGTAAACCTTATTAAAAATTCTACGTCCATTGAGCATCAGCTCTCCCGACCCACATTCTGTCTTCTAGTAACTTACACTCGAGTTTTCTTCCGGGTTCACTCATCGTATTTAGTTCACGTTAGTGAGACCATATGATATGTGTCCTTTAGTGTCTAGCTTCACTCCCATAATGTCCTCGAGTGCCCCTTCCCAGCCCTCATCCTGCTTCCTAGTAACCTGTATTCTAGGTTTTAACTCTACATGTTTATTCTTTGTATTTGGTTCAAATTAGTGAGAACATACGCTATTTGTCCCTTTGTATCTGGCTTATATGTAACACACTGTCCTCGGGGTTCATGCCGGTTCTCATATGCATGCAGATTCCATTGCTTCTTACAGCTGAGTACAGCATCCATCGTACGTGTGGACCACATTTTGTCTATCTATTCATCAGTTGATGCACACTTGGGCTGGTTCCGTATCTTAGCGAGTGTGAATAATGCTGCTGTGAACATGGGTGTGCAAATGTCAGTTTGCATCCTTGCTTTCAGTTCTGAATATATTCCTAGTAACAGGATTGCTGGATCACAGGGCAGTTCTACATTCAGCTTCTTGAGGTACCGCCAAACTGTCTTCAGCAGAGGCTGCGCCGTTCTACCTTCCCGCCAGCAGTGAAGGAGTGCTCCTGTTCCTCCGCATCCTCTCCAGCACTTGTAGTTTTTTTTCCTTTTTAAAAATAATGGCCTTTCTATAAGGTGTGAAATGGGATCTCATTGTAGTTTTGGTCTCTAGCAACGATTTTTTTTTTGGAGGTACCAGGGATTGAATCCCTCGTACATGGGAAGCAGGTGCTCAGCCACTGAGCTACATCTTTTCCCCAGTGAGAGGTGGTTTTTTTGTTTGTTTGTTTTGTTTTTAGGAGGCACCAGGGATTGAACCCAGGGCCTTATACATGGAAAGCAGGTGCTCAACCACTTGAGCTATATCCGCTCCCAAGCAGCATTTTTTAAAAGTCTGTTTTGTGTGGCATTCGTACACCCACGCCAGCTTTCTGATGGTTGCTGTTTGCGTGCATATTTCCCCTTCCTTTTATTTTAAGCCTGTTTGTGTCTTTGAATCTACAGTGTGTCTTCTGTAGACAGCATATAGTTAGATCTTGCTTTTTTTATACAGCCTGACAATCTCTGCCTTTTGTTGGATTATTGTTTAATCTGTTCACATTCATGAGTGTATGTGAGTCCCCCCCTTCATTAGAGAAGTTGTGGGTTTATAGAGCAGTCATGCATAGATCGCAGGATTCCCAGTACCACCCCACCAAGTGAAAGCTCTCACATTTCATCTTATTTTTGACATAGGTGCATTTATGCCTGCCATTTTATTTTTTGATTTCTCTGTCTCACGTCGTCTTTGTTCCTCTGTTTCTGCTTTACTGGTTGATTTTGCATTAGGTGGATATTTTCTAGTGTGCCACTTCAGTTCCCTTGATACTCTTTCAAGGATGTGGTGTGTGGGGCCCACTTCTGCTTCCCGCCTTGGGTAAGACGGGCTTGTCCAAGCCCTCAGGACTGGAGATGCTCCAAGTTACCTGCCAGCCGCCGCCACGTCCGCGCAGGCTCTGCCGGCGCCCTGCGTGGTTTTGCCCTCACTCCTCTCCCTGCCCCACGTAAGCTGACTTTGTGGCCCCGACCCTGCCACGGGGCTGTGCACCTGGGCCACCATGTCAGGCCCACTTGGAGGCAGGGCTCTGGGCACTGTGGCACTCGGTGCAAAAACGCCCCAAATACGCTGAGAGAGAAGTACTGGTGGCGGTGGTCGGGGGGTGGGGGCTGTGACTTGGCTGTCGGCTGTGGCCCTTCCTGTGAAAGCCTAGCTTGGTGTTTAAAAAAATATATATATATTTTATTTTCGGTAGAAAAATAGATGTTACGTAAAAGTCATTTTTCACAGTAGACAGTTCTTCCCCATTAAGTATGTTGTCAGTATGGTGTAGCTTTCACTACTCTATGTCTCCAGACTCTTCTCAGCACCCTGAATCCCAACTCATACTCAGTTAGCAATGACTCCCCATTCCCCCTGCCCGCCACTATTCTGCTTTCTGTTTCTATGAATTTGTTTATTGTAAGTATTCATACAAGAGAAATCAGAAAATATTTGTCTTTTTGTGTTGGGTTTCTTTCACTCAACATGATATCTTCAAGGTCCATCCACGTTGTAGCATGGACCAGAGCTTCACTTCTTTTTCTGGGTGAATAGTATTCCATTGTCTGGGTGGGCCACACTTTGTTCCTCCGTCCATCTGCCGACGGACCCTCGGGTGGCTTCCACCTTCTGGCTGTTGTGAATCATGCTGCGGCGAACACTGGTGTACAAGTTTCTGTCCGAGTTCCTGTTTTCAAGTCTTTTGGGTCTATACCTAGGCGTGGAATTGCCAGTCCCGTGCTAATTCTATGTTTAACTTTCTGCGCAACTGCCAGACTGTCTTCCACGGCAGCCGCACCGTTTTCCACTCCCACCACAGTGTACGAGGGTTCCCAGTTCTCTGTATCCTCACCACCATCCTAGTGGGTGTGAAGTGGTATCTCATTGTAGTTGTAATTTGCATTTCTCTAGTGGCTAATGATGTTGAGCCTCTTTCACATACTTGTTGGCCGTTTGAATATCTTCTTTGGAGAAATGTTTATTCAAATCCTTGGCCCATTTTTGAACTGGTTGTATTTTTGTTGTTGAGTTGTAGGAGTTCTTTGTATATTCTGAATAGTAAACACATATCAGATATATGGTTTCCAAATATTTTCTCTCATTCTGTAGGTTGTCTTTCATTTTCTTAATAATGTCTTCTGTGGCACAAGTTTTTAATTTATTGAATTCCATCCAATCTGTTTTTGTTGTTCATGCTTTTGATGTAAAATCCAAAAATCTATTGCCTTCTACAAAGTTATGACGATATTTCCCTATGTTTTCTTCTAAGAATTTGATAGTATTAGCTCTTATGTTTAGGTCGTTGACCCATTTTGAATTTATTTTTGTATATGGTATGATGAAGGGGTCCACCTTCATTGTTTTGCATGTGGATTTCCAGTTGTCCCAGCACCATTTGTGGAAGAGACTCTTCTTTCCCCATTGAATGGACTTGGCACCCTTGTCAAAAATCAACTGTCCAAAAAATAAAATAAATAAATAAACAAAAAACAGAAAAAAATAATCAAGTGTCCATAGGTGTGTGAATTTATCTCTGAACTCTTAGTTTTCTTTTATTGGTCTACATGCCTGTCTTTAGGCCAGTACCACACTGTTTTGATTACTGTAGCTTTGTATTAAGTTTTGAAACCAGGAAGTGTGAGTTCTACAACTTGGTTCTTTCTCAAGACTGTTTTGGCTATGTGGGGCTACTTGCAATTCCTTATGAATTTGAGGATCAGCTTTTCCATTTCTACAAATATAGCTGCTGGTATTTTTATATTAAGTCTATTTAGTCTTCCAATCCATGAACACGGGCTGTCTTTACATTTATTTAGGTCTTCTTTGATTTCTTTCAGCAATATTTTGTAGTTTTCAATGTACAAGTCATTCACCTCCTTGGTTAAGTTTTTCTTTTAGATGCTGTGGAATTGTTTTCTTGGTTTTCTTTTTAGATGGTCCATGACTAGTGTATAGGAAGCCAGCTTATTTCTCTGTGTTTATTTTGTCCCCTGCAACTTTTTATCTTAGCTATTTTGTTGAGTTATATTCACATGCCATACAAATCTATCTAAAGTACACTTTCACTGGGTTTTGTTATAGTCACAGAGTTGTGCATTCATCACCACAGCCAGTATTAGAGCATTTTTGTTACTCCAAAAAGAAAAATCCCCTACCCCTTAGCAGTTATCTCTCAATCCCTCTATCTGTCCCCTGCCATACATATCTGCTAGTCTCATTCCAGCTCTATAAATTTATTTATATTGACAATTTACATAAATGGAGTCAAACAATATGCAATACTGTGTCTGGTTTCTGACACTTAGGATAATTTTTGTATCCTGCAACTTTGTGTAATTTGTTTTTAAGCTTTTTTGTGGATTCTTTGGGATTTTCTATATGTAGGATCATGTCATCTGCGAATAGGGATAACTTGACTTCTTCCTTTCTACTTTGGATGCCTTTTATTTCTTGCTTGATCGTTTGGCTAGAACTTCCAGTACAGTGTTGGATAACAGTGGTGACAGCATGCATCCTTGTTTTGTTCCTGATCTTAGGGGAAAGCTTTTAGTCTTTCATCATTGAGTATGATACTTGCTGTGGGTCTTTCATAAATGCCCTTTATCATGCTGAGCAAGTTACTTTCTAGTCCTAGTTTTCTGAGTGTTTTCATTGTGAAAGAATGTTGGATTTTGTCAGAGGCCTTTTTTGCCTCAATTGGCATGATTATGTGGTTTTGACTCCATTATATTAACGTGGTATATTGCATTCATTTTCTTATGTTGAACCATCCTTGCATTCCTGGAATAAATCCCACCTGGTCATGGTGTGCAATTGTTTTAATATACTGCTGGGTTTGGTTTGCCAGTGTTGGGGATTTTTGCACCTGTATTCATAAGGGGTATTGGTTTGAAATTTTCTTTTCTTGTACTGTCTTCATCTGACTTTGGTATCAGGGTAATGTTGACCTCATAGAATGAGTTAGGAATTTTCCTTACTCTTCTAATTTTGGAAGAGTTTGAGAAAGATTGGTATTAAATCTTCTCTAAATGTTTGGTAGAATTCAGCAGCAAAACCATCTGGTCCTGGGCTTTTCTTTGTTGGGAGGGTTTTGATTACTGACTCAGTCTCTTTACATGTTATAGGTTTGTTGAGATTTTCTGTTTCTTCTTGTGGCAGATTAAATAATTTGTATGTTTCTAAGAATTTGGGTCTTTCATCTAGGTTTTCTAACTTGTTGGCATATCATTGTTCATACTATTACCCTCTTGTGATCCTTTTTATTTCTGTAAGTTTGGTAGTAATGTACCCACTTTCAGTCCTAAAATGCTTCCCCATAATATTTTTCTTAAAAGGCTCAAGTGCAACCTAGTTTGATGAGGTTTTTTTTTTTTTTTTTT
>JAQZBX010089846.1:0-12585 GCA_029593785.1 Cabassous unicinctus
AAAAAAAAAAAAAAAAAAAAAAACCTGACCTGACACCACCTGAAATCCATCAAGCATCCCCAGCAATACCACAAGAAGAAGAATCACCAAAGTGAACTTCTGTATTCCGAGGAGAATAATGGGGAAGATGGGTAATTGTACACAGCCAATGTTACAAATAATACAAATGTATAAAAAAGACATGCAATTATTATAATAGCTGGGGAATTTTTCCAGTATATATTTGTTCTCTTAAAACACTGAGATATGGAAGAAGACTGAGAACCAAGCTCCTGTATAGATCAATATATAGATATAGATAACACATGTGTATATATATAAATATAAATTACTTAGAACATTTCAGTATGTTTGCACAAGAGAAAACATTTGCCAGTGATCTTCTCATAGAAGTTAGGATGGGGAGGTCACACAGCAGGAGGGAATTTTAATTTTGACTTTCACCCTAAGTGTCTCTGATCAGTCTCTTGGTTTCATTAACTGCTAGATACTTTCATAGAAATTTCTCCAGAAAGGGGACTCTTTCCTCTCAGTTATGGGAAAGTTATCTGAGCAGGTTCTCTGCTCAATCTATCAGGTAGTTTTGTTTTGATTTTGATTTTGTTTATATGGATACCTTTGTGATTTTTATTCCATTCCCTACCTCAGTGTGTAAATAATTTTGGGAAAATGGTGACAAAGTATGCATTTCTAGATAAACATTATATTTATTAGACCATTCAATCAATCTGATAGTCAACATATAATCATTTTAATGGTATCATTCAAGAGAATTGAAACTACTGAACTAGAACTTCCAGCTATCCATAATGATGTTAAAAATAATTCAACACAAATATGAATTGCCTTAAAATTTATGATTTACAAAAAAAAAAATAGGTGTTTGTCAGTGATATTGGTAAATGTGGAAGTTTGCTGTATTTTGGAAAATTAGTTGTTACAAATTTATTTTCAGCAAATTGCTAGTAGACAATGTGCTGTGTTCAGTAATTGTGATGAAGCTGACATTGTAAAGGAGACAATTTTGTAGATGCAAAGATAAAACACATGGCCCTATAGAATCCAGTGTTTAGAAGGCCCAGCTCACATATTCTTAGAATTACATTCATACATTCACCTTCTGCAAAATTTTGAAGTAAATTAACATAAAGCTAGCAATGTGCATGATTTCATTTCTGTTTTCACAAAAGTCTCATGTGGTTTCCTAACACCTTTTGAGCAAAGAACCTCATTTATGGTTGTATTTCATTCCATTTAAGCATAGTTTAAAATATTTTTTCCTTGTGTCCATTTCCCCCTGAAAACTTGTTTACACACACACACACAAACCATATTTTATGCCTAAGAGGAGTAGATAAAATCAAGGAGCCCTTCCATAGGCCCAGTTCTCCTCACATTGAGAACCTGGAAACGGGCTAATTACTGAAACTCTCTGTGTTACTTCACCTGACAAGAAAGGGAAAAGATGAGTCATTGGCTTTAAACTTCCTAGTTAAAAAAAGACCCATGTCAAGTGAAAAAGCCAACCTTACAATGGCACATATTGGATGATTCCATTTATATAACACTCTTGAAATGACAAAATTATACAGATGAAAACAAATTAGTATTTCCAGGGATTAGGAAGGATGAAGATGGGGTGGGGATCTGAGGAAAGTGGGTAAGATGTAAGGAATGAATAGTTCTGTACCTTGATGACATAGTGGTTAGGTAAACTGACACCCATGAAAAAATGGAAAAGAAAAAAGAACTGTGCACACATTGTATCAATTTCAATTTCCTGGCTTTGATGTTGTATAGTGATGTCAGAAGCTACTATTAGTGGAAACTGGGTAAAGGGTATATGGGACATCTCTGTATACTATCTTTGCAAGCTCCCCTGAATCTATAATTATTTCAAAATAAAAATAAAAAACAATAAATTGCATTGCAATATACTGCAATGAAAGGATATCAAAATAAAAATGTTATTTACAAGAGCATCAAAAATATAAAATAAATACATCAATGAATCTGAAAGATGAGCAAGATCAGTACACTGATCACTTATTTTTAAAACCTTTCTAAAAGAAAGGAAAAATAAAGAAATGGAGAAGTAGACTGTGTAAATGGACCCCAACCACAGTATTGGTAAGGTCTCAGTTCTACCCAAATTGATTTGTAGTTTCACTACAGTCCCAAGTAAGATGCCAGCAGGTTTTTCTGCATCTAAGGAGCAGATTTTAAAATTCATATTGAAATGAAAATAACTTAGAACAGCCAAAAAACTTTGAAAGAAAAGAAATAGATTTAGAAGACCTAAACTACCTGATATCAAGACAAAATTTAAAGCTCCAGTACTCAAGAACATGTAACTTTGGCAAGTAAATAACGAAGTCAATCCATGAAACACAATACAGAGACCAGAAATACCCTCATACATATGGTTAATAGATTTTCTGCGGATATGCTATGACAAATCAGTGGAGAAAATATGGGCTTTCCAGTAAATAGTGTTCAAACAATCACATATTGATAACAGACTGGAATGTGAAATGTAAACTCACAAAGTTTCATAAGAAAACATGAAAATCTTCATGTTTTTGACTTGGACAATGGTTTCTTAGCTATGGCAGCAAAACTACAATTTCCAAATAAATAAAATAGGACTTCATCAAAATGAAGAACTTCTGTAATTCAAAAGACACCATGTAGAGAATTAGAAAATAAGCCACAGACTCAGAGATAAGTTTTGAAAATCATATATCTGTTAAATGACATATCAAAAATGTGGTGAGAGCCCACAGAGCTCAAAAATAACAAAATTATAAGTAAAATATTCAAACACTTACATAAAAAGACAATGCATTGATGTCAAATAAGCACCAAAAAAAGATACACAAAACCATTAGTCTTTAGGAAAATGCAAATTAAAATGACAGCACATCAACTCCAATAGCTAAAATTTAAGAAGACTCAACATACCAAGTGTTGGCCACAATGTGAAGGAACTAGAACCCTCACAGAATGCTGTTGGGAATGTAAAATGGTACATTCACTTTGAGAAAAAATTGCAGTTTCTTTTAAAACTAAATAAACACCCATTATAAGGCCCAATCATACAGAAAGAGACAGTTACCTATGGGTCTGGTCAGCAGGAACAATAGATTTTCAGTCACCACATGGAAAGTCAAGCAGAGCCCCCAAAGGGAGTCAAAAGGAAGCCCAAACTGGAAAACAAAACCCAAATTTTACTTGATTGGAGAAACCAACCATACTTAAAAGATTTTGCTCAAGAAGACAAGAAGAAAGGGCCAGACTGTTGGTGAGAATACTATGGGGTCTGCTGCTAGCTTCCTAGAAAAAATAGAGAGAGGTAATTGACTGGAAATACTAGAGACTCAGAGCCCTTCCTCTATTTACATTTAAAAAGGAAGAGACAGTCTTGTCCAGAGCTTGCTGATAGCCAAGGTAGATGCCCACAGGCAAAAAATTCATAAGGTCAGAGTTTTACTTAAAATAATGGAGATGATGCAAAGGGGAGAGCATTTCTTTGACCTTATGGATTGAAGAGACCTTTGACTCAGAGTCATGGAAGATTATTTTTACTGGGAAACCCTCTCTGTAAGTTACTGGGCAGCCTTGCTCAAACAAGGCTCCTACTAACAGTAAGGCTACAGACCAGGAAAGCTATTGGGCAGGACATGAGAGGGTCTCATATTAGTCACAGATCAGGCCTAGGCAGCCACCCTACAGGGGGCCACACAGCCCCTTCCCTGAAGGTCCCTCATTTCCTCCTCCTGCATAGTAAATGCCCACTCCCCTGCCACCTGGGGAATTGTGATTATTGGAACAAATCTTATAAAACAGTGACACCTAATGGTAGCCTCTTGTGCTCTTCCTTTCCCCAGTAGGTATTGAAGATACCTTAACACATTGCCTGGAATACACATAAACCCTGACAAGTGCATATATAAAATCATAGCTGGCCACCATCTGCCTTTCCCCCTGACCTGGGAATTTGTGGTCTCTGCACCTTTCAGCAAAGGGACTTGTCAGCACTGGGCAGTGGCCATTGGCTAGGCATCCCAGGAATGCCCCTCACCATCTTCTTTCCCCCAGGCCTTCCCAGCACTTTCTCAGGCAGAGTCAGATCCCAAGCAGGGCTATATGGAAGGGCAGTCATGGTCTTTGTCTCATCCCCACATATATCACCACCATGGACACGTTGACTAAAATACCAATTGAATTACAACCCTGAAAACATCTAGCACTTAGTAGGTCTCTATAAGCATATTCAGAGTTGAGGACCCTGTAGGCTTCCATATATGGCCAATAGGTTTTCTATAGATATGCTAAGACAATTCAATGCAGAAAGCATGGGCTTTTCAACAATGAGTGTTCACACAATCACACATGATCCAGCCACCATCATGCTGGTGAAAAAAGACACCCCCAAGATCAATTGGGACACCCTAGAGAGAGAGAGATGGTTATCTATGAGTCTTGATTACTGCAAGGAAAGTCAAATAGGTCCCTGAAAGGGAGTCCAAACTGGAAACTGAAATTGAAAATTTTACTTGATAATACTTAAAGATTTTGTTCAGAGGATAAGGAACACCAAACAACATCAACAACAAAAACTGAGAAATTGACATGATTAAAATTAAATATATTCATTCAGAGAAAGACACTGTTAGAAGGAGAAGATAAGGCACAGATTTACAGAATATATATGTAAATCTCATATTTAATTAAGAGCTTGTATCCAGGATAAAAGAACACTTAAAAACTCAGCAATAAGAATACAAACATTCCAATTAAAAAATGGCTAAATGATCTTAATACTACATTAAAAAGATATATGGGTGGGAAATAATACAAGAAGAAAAACTCAACATATTAGTCATGAGGGAAATGCAAATTAGAACATAAGGAGATACCACTACACGCTAGTTAGAAAAATAATGAGAATAGCAAATAGTGACATGGATGCAGAACAACAGGAACTCATATTTATTACTCATGTATATTCAAAACAAAACAATACAGCCACTTTGGGAGATAATGCCAGTTTCTTATAAAGTAAATCATACACTTAATAAATGATCCTTTAACCCCACTTTTATATGTTTACTCAAGTGAATGGAAATTATTTCCACAAAAAATCCTGTACATAAATATTTAAGCAGCTTTGTTATTGGTCACAAAAATTGGGGAAAAAAAATGTTCATCAACAGGTGGGGAAAAGACAGGGGTGAGGAGAAAGGGCAGGCTGGTTGGAAAGGTAAGTGACCCCTTTCATCCCAGAAAAAAAGACAAAGAGAGGTAATTGACTAATAACACTAAATAATCCAAGCCCATCCTCTATTTACATACAAAAGGAAAGAGGCAGGCCTCTCCAGAGCTGGCTGATATCCAAAGCAGATGCCCTCAGGCAAATAATTCATAAGGCCAGGGTTTTACTTAAAAAGATAGAGATGATGCAATGGAGAGAATATTTCCGTAGAAGAGACCCTGAGTGTCTCTCCTGCCCTAGGGAGGCCCTTTGACACAGTCATGGAATTTTCTTACTGGGAAACTCCAATCCCAAATTACCAGACAGCCTGGCTCAACCAAGGCTCTACTACCAGCCAGGCTTGGGCCCAGTGAGCTATCAGCAGGATGAGAGGGTCTCACATCAGTCATAGATCAGGCCCAGGCAGCCACCTCACAGGGGCCCACACAGCCCCTTTCCTGAAGGGTCCCTACCTCCTCCTCCTGCAAAAAAAGCCCAGTCCCATGCCCCTCTGGGAATTGTGACTATTGGAACAATTCTAATCCAACAGTGACATGCAGTGGTGGCCTCTTTTGCTCTTACTTTCCACACTACAGTTATTGATGCTTTAACATCTTGCCTGGAATAAACAGAAACCCTGACAATTGTATACACAAAATCACAGATGGTCCTCATCTGCCCTTCCCCATGATTCAGGGATTAGTGGTCTCTGCATCCTCAGGTCATGGGGGTCATCAGACACAGGTAGTGGCCATCAGCCAGCCATCCTGTGGTCTTCCCAGCCATCCTCCTTCCACAGACCTCCCCAGGACATTCTTAGACAGAGTCAGATCCCAATGCAGAGACATAAGGAAGGGAAGTCCTGGGATAAAAGTCTCACCCCCAAATATTTCACCACCATGGACACTTTGCCTAAAATACTCATTGAATTTCAGCCTCGATATTATTTGGCTTTTAGTAGGTCTTTGTAAGCTTGTTCAGAGTCAAGGCCCTAGTGGATTCCCACTTTTGCAGAAGGGAATTAGCCAGTGATGAGATGGTACTTGGAAGTAGGTGCCCACATGTCCTGGGAAAGGCACCCACCTGAGGAGGTAGGTATACTTCCCTGAGGCATTCAGCTTAGGGATTACTTACCTGTAGAGGCCAGGCCTTACATGGTTATTCCAGAGGAAGCATCTGACTCAGATGGAAGGATATCAGGCAGTTTAGTGCCAGTTCCTGGAGGTGCCTCTAGACAAGATCTGCTAGCTATATTTGAATGATTTCTTATAGATGATTTCAGGCTTGGTTCACCACTTAAGATGCAATCTCTAGCCCTTACTCCTAAACACACTAGCAGATTTTACTCACTTCTTTCAAATGCAGACATTCTGAAAGCTAGAAACTTCAGTGTAGATAAGCCACAGGCTCCACTCTACCCAAAACCTTCTTCCAACTACCCCACCCCCAGGTAGCAGGTTAAAAATTGCAGGGCCTCTGGGAAACTCTCCAGTCTGGAGCATTCCCATTCCTCAGTTTTCCTAGCCCTATTTGAGAACCACTGGCACGGAGGCAGACATTTAGCTTCTACCCAGATGAAAGTTCTAGATCTCTGTAGACATCTCCTGAAAGGACAGGAGAGAGGGTTGATGGGCAAGATGGATGGAGGGCCTTGAGAGGGTGGAGCCTTCACAGAGGGAGCCAAGCAATTGGGGGGCAGGAGAGTTACATGGAGTGGTGGGCCAGGGCTATGTCACAGATGTCTGATCATGATGTCCCTGGTGCCACAGCCAGAGACTGGCCCTGGGAGCTGGAGCTGGAATAAAATGTGGACAGAGGGGAGTGCCTACATAGAGGATGCTCCCTGGCTCCTGCTCCTCATTCCAGACTCTGCATCACATGTTCCCCAGCTGGGACCCATCCCCTCTGAATCTGGGACTAGGACACAGGTCTCTGCTCCCCTTCCACACCCTCTCTCTCTACCCTTGTGGCAGCTAAAGAAAAAGCAGAGGAACACCAGGCAAAGTCCCTTTGGGGTCAGAAATAAAACACCACAATACACAAGCTCAGGGATCACAGGCAGCAGTTTAGCAAAATGAGCAACTGTAGGGAATTTAAATGGAGGATTTTGGAGTTGACCCAGAAGACGTGACCACTAGATGGCAGTAACACAAAACCTAGTCATAGGGGGTTTGGTGTTGACTGCTTTGTAGGCAGGGTCCCCTGCAGGAAACTTCCAGAGACCACAGGTGGGAAGGGGTCCCCTGAAGTGGAAGGAGGACCAGGGGTCCAAGGCATCTTGGGGCCTTATAAATGTCCATGCCTAGCCTATAAATTGAGGGCCTATGTTGGGCCAGTTTCCTGGGGTATGCAAAGCCAGTTAATACTAAATGGCTAAAAGATGCTTATTGAGCTTATTTTAAGACAATTAGATGTGTAATTATTTGAGATTGGCTGTGCCCCAAAGATCTGAAAATAGCTTCATTTCTTCATAGGTATATTCTCAAGAGACTTTTCTGTAAAAGGGACAGCTAGGGAAGCCAGCTTTGAGAGTTTTAAGCCACTATGTCTGAGATGACCCATCAGTATTACTAACAATGCTAAGCCCATCCCACAAATGCATTTACCCCTGTCCCTATGTTGGATGAGGGCTTCCCAATGTGGAGGGACTCTTTCCAGGGGAAGCTTCCTCCAAGGGGTGCATCCTCAAGGCCTGGTGTACAGGATGGCACACCTCTTGGAAGGCCTTTCATTTCTTCATAGGTAGATGTTTGTTTATTAAGAGACAATTGTAGGCCAAGTAATGCCATTTATAATGGCTTCCCAATACTTTTTAAAGCTAACTGACTTCTCTAAAGTAAAATCTCTTGGCGACAAAGTCCCACCTGGCTCTCTTGTGATACCTTCTGCCCTGGTCTCCAGGCCACACCCCTACCTCCTACCTCAGACAGTTGCCTAAATAAGGCTGGCTATAGGCCTTGGGGCAACTGAGGGCCAAACTAACTGTGGATATATTTACTGATAGAAACATTCACACCAACGTTGACATCTACATTTTTATATATGTCTATACATATTAACTTAAAGGTCCACAACATGGCTTCTGTATCACTTTGTTGCCAGGTGCTCTGACACAATAGTACATGCTTTTATTTTCATGGAAACATGACAATTTATAACTCTTTTCCCACTCTTCCTGTCCCTTTTATTCCCTACCCCACCCAGCCCTCCTTATGCTCAGGGCAAATGCTGTTTTTCATCAGCAGAATCCTGCTTATGCTGTGTCTTTTCCCACCAGCCCTCCCCTGAGCAATCTCCTTCTCTGAGTCCCTTGTGGAGGGCTTACTATTCCCTGTGTCCTCTATGGGCTCCTGGGTCCTCCCAGTCTCCCCAGATACTCAGTGCCCCTTTCACAGCTCTGATCATTGGGTAGAAGATGCAGATTAATGTCATGTGCTGGCCACACGGTCATGTTGGGCCTAGGCATCCCTGTTAGTCCTGATGATGATAAGGATGGAGGTAGAAACCCAAACTACTTTCAGATGCTTTTACCTCTTGGTAGGTATTTTATTTACAGGATTTCTGTGAACAGGAAATCCTGTTAATAGAGTTTGGTATATAAATGAAATAACTAACTGGTGTATTGTATTCATGGAAATCATGAAACAATAGAGGAATTTCTGTGACTGGGAAAGCCAGGTAAGTGGCTTTGAATTGTTTTTTGTTTTGTTTTGTTTTGTTTTTTTGAGATTCCAGGGTAAGTTATTGAACCTGAGACCTCGTATGTGGGAAGTGCAGGCTTCCCACATACCAGGAGAAGTGTGGAAAAGATGTGGAGAGAGACAGAGTCATGCTCATTCGCTGCTGGTGGGATTGTAAAATGGCAAAGGACTCTGGCCACCAATGTGGAAGACAGTTCATTGATTCTTCAGGAAGCTAAGTATGGAGTTCCACCCATGTCACAGAGGCATAATTTACAAACACCACCTGATGTGAAGAGGGACGGCTCCTAAAGAGGGAGTGGGAACCAGGTTAGGTCCAGGGGACCTGGTCTGACCCATGGCCTGCCATCAGCCATTTCTGCTCTTGTCCTGCCCCAGCCCCAGACCCCTCCCCTCTCAACACCCCAGATCACCATGTTTGCTTTCTGATGTATGTACTATTACTGAGAGTGATCCTGTCCTGTTTCAGATCCAAGAACTGCTGTATCCTGTGGTTTCCCAATAGATGTGTATCCCTCAAATGAAATAAACATCTTCAGTGTCCAGTGTCCATATTAGGAAGCCACTGAGTTTTGCATTTTCTCATTAAGAGAACAAAAGATAAATTATTTTCTTCATTTCACATTTTATTTGGAGATATTCAAAAGGAATAGAAAGCCATATCACACAGCTATCATGACTACCTGGGTGCTAATTTTGTTTAATTCATCTTCCCACTTCCTCACCAGTCTGAGTTGCTAGGCAAATAGATACCTACATAAAAAAGAGCCTCCTCAATTGCCTATTTCCACACCTCTTGTACATTCTGTGAAAAGACTGGGGACCCATGTATGTCTAAAACTGTATATTCATTTTTAACCTTTTCTCATTTGTCATGATGCCACAAAACTTGGTGGCTCCCTAATGCACATACAGAAGATAAAAAATAATAGCAATTAAAAATAACTTCATAAACAGAGCATTGGTGGCCAATGGCTCCTTCACTGGCCAATGCTGCCCTACACACTAGGCAACCAAGGGAAAATGGTGGGTTGGAAAAGAGGTCTCACCACCAGTGTACATATGGCCCTCTGCATGGAGTACTGTATTTAATTCAACTGCAAGAGACAGAGAGAAGCCATTTTCAAGAACAACTGTGAGAGCCAAGAAGGAAAACAGAAACTTGCCAAACAGAGAGTTGGGCTTTCCAAGTTATCCAATCTGAAATGTACTGAAGAAGTTCAGAAATACTTCCTTGAAGAAATACAGCTCAACCAAGGAGTTCCTGGCCCCAGGTGAATAGGAGAAGGCTGTGGAGCATTTGACCAATGCCACAGCCCTGTGTAACCAGCCACAGCTGTGATGGCCAGTTTTACCATGAACTCTTTGACCACCAGTGTTTCAGGTGCTTCTGACTAATCTCCTGACAATCCTTCAAGTCAGAGCTTGGTGGAAGATGATGTGGAATAAAAAACAAATGTGTGGATCCTAAAATTTCAATAGAAAGTATTTTACAAATACTCAGAAGATGAAAAATCTGGGAGAATAAGATCAAATGTGTTTGATACGGATTCAAGAACCACACTGAAACCCACCCATGTTAATTTTTTCTTAATTCATGTAAACCCACTTGTCTCTTTCATTTTTCCCTTATTTTGATAAGGGCTTTGTATATTATAAATACACAATTTTCTAGTGATGGAAATTTGAAATACTGTGGGTTTTGTGTTTTCCTAAAATGTGCAATTAAAATTTATGTACATGTAAAAAGACAGGGTAAAAATATCAACAGCTCCATTTTGAAAGAGAGGGAAAAATATATATTTATAAATATATATGAGAAAGCTGAAGAAAGTATATTTTTTAAGTGAGTACAGTTTGCTATATATGAGAAAATTGGATGAAGACCTGATTGTTTACCCAAACTGAGCATTTAAATATTTCAAGAGATTAAAAAAAGTTATAATGGAAAATGTGCCTTTCTGTTCACTGACTATATTGCAGTGACTCCCACACCTCTCTTTCTAAGTCTGGTATTCACAAGACTGTCATATCTGTGATATCAGGGGCAAGAGGTCTCCTAAAACAAGAAAAGAGAGAGAGTGTTTTTGGAGCATTTGTATCTGTGATCTGTAAATTATTTTTAAAATATCAAATTCATGTCAAAATAAAATCTATTTTATTGTTGGCATTTTACTAGATATTTACATTTCTTGTTTTTTCACTTTTCCATATACTTTGACACTGAAAATTGTTCAAAAGTGCTTTCCTTTTTGTTTCTATATTCTTTACCTTGGTGTTTACACTCTTGAGAATTGGCAGCCAATGTTTGCAAGTGATATTCTTAAGTTATTTTTTTAATCTATTTGTGTGTGTTAATGTTTACCAGTATTGATTTTGTTACAGTCTTTTGGGAAAAAAATATGCTTTTGTTATTACTGTTGTAAGATGTAATATAAAATGTATATACTCTAAACTGAATTAGGCCTTTTTAAAGAATAAATTATTTGTTTGGCTTATTGTTGGGAGTTTCAGGTTAGTGACCATGAAACTAAGCTACCTACACATGAAAACTGAAAAGATAAAAGTTGTTGTAGCATTACTATTTCTGACTAATGCCAGTTGGTTTACTGAGAGATGTTATTTTAGGCTACAGTAAGATATTTGAACATTTTAAGTACTTAGAAATATAGTACTCTACAAATTATTTTTAAAATATCTTTTCTTCAGATGTGGCTGTAAAACCTAGAAAATTGGTTTTCATATCAGTGTTTAATTGCATTTTTAACTTCAGGTTGGTGGGAATAAAGATTTGAGGAAATTTGTGGCAGAAATCACTGAGATAAAACCCTCAACACATTCTTCTTTCCAAGCTAAATTTTGTGGTAATGGATGGAGAGGGAATTTTTCAGGATATTAAGGTAATGAGACTCTGGCTTAACAGTGGCAGCTTGGAAAGCACAATGTATAAAAGTTTCCTGGATGAGAGGAAAGCTAAAATGTTGTGTTTGGAATAACAAGAGTCTGTCATGTATCTCAGTGTTTTCATTTTCTCTTCATCCTTTTGTAATTGCTCTTATAGCAAAATCTAACTTATTAAGCAAATCCTGGCTATGGTTACCTTGATAGGAGACTTAGCAAGTGTCCAGCTTTTGAGTGTTTTTTTAAACACTAGTTTTACTACACACTTTCTTAAGAGTCAGATTACTAATGCATTCTAGTATATGAAATTATCCCATAGTTGTAAGCTTACCAAAGTGAAACAAAAGAAATCAAGGAAATGAGAAGTGTCCTCTGCTTCCTCTTCCCCACCTCCTAAAAGATTAGTTGAGCTTCCCCTGACTGCACATAAAGCAAAAGAAATTGTAGTAAATGAGTATTTCTTGCTTCCTTCATATTCAGAATGTTTATTTCCATCCCACAATATCCAAAAGGAGGCAGTTCAAAAAGTGTTCACTAGTGACTTCTGATAATGCCATTCTTACATTTATTATGTGTGTTTGTGTGTAAGTATTGACCTTGCTGCTTTAAATCTGAGTCAATATATTATGGTCATTGAAATTAATATCTCTTTGCTGTTAGAAATTTATTTACATAATTGTGCTAAGACATTTAGAAAAAGAAAATGGAAACTGCTGTGGTAAAAAA
>JAQZBX010089847.1:0-12579 GCA_029593785.1 Cabassous unicinctus
GCGACTGGGAGGGGAAGATGGCGTCCGCCTGCCATCCTCATTTCCTCGCCGATTTCCACAGGGATTCTCCGGGGCAAGATGCCAGAGCAGCTGTGGTCAGGTGAAGTGTCGACGAGGGGAGCAGTGTGTGCACACCGCCTCGGGCCCCCGCTGCTTCTGCCCCAACCCCCAGGACTGCGAGCCGGGCTGTGCCAGCAGCCCCTGCCAGCACGGGGGCACCTGCTACCCCCAGCGCCAGCCTCCTTACTACTCTTGCCAGTGTCCTCCGCCGTTCTGGGGCAGCCACTGCGAACTCTATGCAGCCCCCACCAGCACCCCTCCCGCCACCTGCCTGAGCCAGTATTGCGCTGACAAAGCTCGGGATGGCGTCTGCGACGAGGCCTGCAACAGCCACGCCTGTCAGTGGGACGGGGGCGACTGTTCCCTCACCATGGAGAACCCCTGGGCCAACTGCTCCTCGCCGCTTCCGTGCTGGAATTACATCAACAACCAGTGTGACGAGCTGTGCAACACGGCCGAGTGCCTGTTTGACAACTTTGAATGCCAGGGGACCAGCAAGACATGCAAGTAAGGGCCCCAGGTCCCCAGAAGCTGACGGGGGCTGCCACTAACACCGCTCGGTCTCTTGTTCTTGCTCCTAACCTCTCCAGGGCTTCAGCCCACGCGGCCTCCGCTTTTCAGACCGGGGCCCGAGGCCCTCTTCTCCTGGCGTCAGCCTTGTCCCATCGCACACGGCCCTGTGGTCTCTCTTGCTGACAGAGGTCTCCGAGTGCTCACTGCACAGTCACCCCCTCTCTCTGCCTCTCTCTGCCTTCTCATCTGCTGCTCTCACGGCCTCCTGGGGAAAGTAACTCTCGGAAGTGGTGTCACCCACTCCCAGGCAGCCTGTCATATAACCTGCCTGCAGGATGGACGGAAAGGTCTGTACCGCGCTCACCCCATTCCGTTCCCAAAAACTGGTTTTCCCCAGCGAGATTTCTGTCAGGAAGCAAAAGCTCTGTTAAGTCCCTCAACCCTCCTGGCCTTCGCTGAGGCAGTCACTGTACATTTCTATGGTGCTTTCTGGTTGATACAGTACCTTTCGTATCAGCCATCCCCTTTAACTTCTTAACCCCAGTGAAATCATGTGAGGTACAAGCGTGGTCAGTGATCTTCACAGATGAGGAAACCGAGGCCCGGGCATGGTCAACCTGCCAGCGCCCACACAGCTATTCCTGACTCCTCGTGTTTCCGTTAAACTAGGGTGAACAAGGGATGCCAACTGGCGTAGACATCAAGGGGCAGTGGGAGAGTGAGGATGACGTGGCCTGTGCGCCATCGTCATTTAGGCTTTGGCCTGGAACTCCTTTTGATATTTGACTTTGGTGAAGAAACCAGAAGAGGCTGTGCAAGTTAGCTGTGTTTCCTGTGTGGGACATGCCCCGCCTCACTACCTCCCATAGGCAGGATTTAGTGCTGTTCCGGAAGGAAACGGGCTCTGTTGAAATGTTGCTCCGCATGGCAGCTCCTGATGGTTCAGGACTATTGGTTCAGTTTCTAGAGGCCCCTTTTACTTCCTGAAGCCCTCTGACACCTCACCAGGGGCAGTAGGTGCAAAAAGAGAAGCAGCACAGACTGGGCTGATTTTTGTTTGGATATGCAGCTTCCTTTAAAAACTGGACTTAACAAGATGGCAAGCATCCTGGGGCCCCTAAGCCCGTGTAGCGAGGGGAACACGGGCAGCACCATCCGGGGAGCACTCACTGTGCTGAGCGGCACGGGTGTTTCAGAGGTGGGAAAGTGCAGGGACGGCTTCGCGGAGGCAGCTGGGACCTGACCTGGGCAACAGAAGATGGGTAGGAGAATGCACAGTAGTTCCCGATGGGAACCCACAGGAGCTGCAGTCTTGTCTGAGCCCCCTTCCCTCTTCTCTCGCTCCTCTGCTCCCCCTGCCCAGGTATGACAAATACTGCGCAGACCACTTCAAAGACAACCACTGTGACCAAGGATGCAACAGTGAGGAGTGCGGCTGGGATGGGCTGGACTGTGCCACTGACCAGCCGGAGAACCTGGCCGAGGGGACCCTGGTCATCGTGGTGCTGCTGCCACCTGAGCAGCTGCTCCAGAACGCGCGCAGCTTCCTGCGGGCACTGGGCACCCTGCTCCACACCAGCCTGCGCATTAAACGGGACTCCACAGGGGCCCTCATGGTGTTCCCCTACTTTGGCGAGAAGTCAGCTGCTATGAGGAAGCAGAGGGCACGCAGGTCCCTTCCTGGTGAACAAGAAGAGGAAGTGGTTGGGTAGGTCTTTGGCTACTGGCCTTCTTAGAGCTTCATTTTGTAAAAAGCTGAGCACTCTGCTCCACAGCAGAAGTCCTAAGTCGACCTATAAGAAGGCAAAGCAAGTGATGTAAGCCCATTATCCTGGTACTGACCTTTAAGGGCAAAGACTTGCCTTGACCCTGGGGCCCTGAAAGCGGACTGGAATCAACAGGAGGTGGGACGTGAGGCTGTCTCCCTCCAGTGCCCGCATGCCTAATCGGTTGCCGGAGCTGTCTCAGAGCCCCCGTTAGTGACTCCCTTTTGTATTAAGCATTGCCTTCTTTTTAAGGCCCTTTGACTGTACTATAAGTCTCTCTGAAAAAAGTAATAATCTCGAGTTGTTCTGTCATTCACACCCCAGTATTTGCTGATACATCCTTCAACTTTCATGTCTACCACTAGCTGAGATACAAATGCAGAAACAGAAGCGAATAAGAGCCCAAAATGCGGCAAGGTGGATTTTAGAATAATACTGAGTTCCAGTAAATGAGCAGGTGGGAAGGGGAGCAGCATTGCTCAGAAGGGCAGCTTTACTCAGTTTTCCTGCTTTGTCTTGACCTCCCCAAGTCACAAGTCTTAGCATCAGCCACGCGAGGGAAGGTGAGACATCCCCTGACTGGGAATTAGTATTTAGGATCTGAAGGGACAGGATCCTCAAATTTCTGAGATCTTTCTGGAAGCAATGTCAAGTGGAGAGCCTAATCCTAAAGTTGAGGAAGGAGGGCTTGTGGACCCCTTTCTGACTCAGTTTGCTTGTCCTGTACCCTTCTGCTTTGCCCACTCTTTCCCTTTTTCCTCTTTTTCCTCGGAATCCCATAGCTCTAAGGTATTTCTGGAAATTGACAACCGCCAGTGTGTTCAAGACTCGGACCAGTGCTTCAAGAACACTGACGCTGCCGCGGCTCTTCTGGCTTCTCACGCCATCCAGGGCACCTTGTCCTACCCTCTCGTGTCTGTCGTCAGTGAGTGGCACCGGTGCTGAGGGAGAGGGTGGAGGGGACGGCATCCCTTGGGGGCAGTGGGGAAAGGGTGCAGCCCTGTACTTCTCAGGGCTGGTGCACAGTTGCTCCCTAAATGAATCCAAGGCTAAACTGGTAGGTTGGCGTTTATTCCACACTTGCTCTATCTCGCTGACCTTTCAGGTGAATCCCTGGCTCCAAAACGCACTCAGCTCCTCTATCTACTTGCTGTGGCTGTTGTCATTATCCTGTTTATCATCCTTCTGGGTGTAATCATGGCAAAGCGCAAGCGCAAACACGGCTCCCTCTGGCTGCCTGAAGGTTTCACCCTTCGCCGAGACTCCAGCAATCACAAGCGTCGTGAGCCGGTGGGACAGGATGCCGTGGGGCTGAAGTAAGAGGGTTTGCCCGCAAGCCACTATTCACGGTAGTGACGCACGGCGATAAATCTAAAAGCAGCTCTGTTGAGTCATGGTGCCCACAAGACCACTCTTGGGCTCTGGCTCTGCATGCCTGTTGAGTGACTGTGAAGCAGCAGAGTCTGGCTGCATCTCGCCTGCAGTCCCCCAGCGGTGCTCGGCGTCAGGGCTGAGACACACTTTTGTTGTGAGCTCTGATCAATGGGAAAGGAAAGGCTGCACGGTCAAGGAATGCATGGAAATTATTGCCCTTCCTCTCTGGGCCAGCGCCTCCAAAAGTCTGCGTAAAGCCACAGGAGTGTGTCATGGTGGGAAAAGTGGTGAAAATCATTAGTTTACGACATAACCCCTGCTCTTGTCTTTCCCCTCCATAACCCTGTTCCATCAGAAATCTGTCCGTGCAAGTCTCAGAGGCGAACCTAATTGGTTCTGGGACAAGTGAACATTGGGTGGACGATGAAGGGCCCCAGCCAAAGAAGGCCAAGGTGAGCTGGTCATGGCGGAACCACCACTGGCAGCGGTTGTGTCTGGTCACGTTTTGAATTTGTCTTTTGATACCTCGAGTGTCCTGAGTATGAGAAAGGAGTGATAGTCTTTATGTGTTGCCCAGGCAGTGGCTCTCCCTGGTTTCAATGAAAGGCGGGAAGCCTGAGCTCATTCTCACGGTTCAGTGGTAGAGACTGCCATCTAGCGCCATGTGAGCACTTAACACGTTAAGTAGAGGGGAGCTGTGCACTTTCTAGGACCAGCAAGGGGAAGTAAAATCTAATTTGATTTGAAGGTTAGATAGGAGTTCCTCAGAAGAATTGGGGCAGGGGATAGTCCAAGAAAGACCCAGAAGCAGGAGTGTAGTGCTTAGGGGGTCTCCAAGGAGCCTCTTAAGGCCGAAGCCTAGAGTCTGGGACGAGGAGGTGTGGAGAGTTGTAGAAGTGATGCAGAAGAGATGAGCACAAGAGAAGCAGTGGGAAGCCAGCGTGGAGGGTCCGTGCAGGAGGGGAGCTAGAACTGCATGGGAGATTGGGAGGGGCATTGGGAAACTCGGGACCAGCTGATTGTCAGCAGTTCCTGGTGGTGCGTTAGATTGAGAGGGAGTACTGTTTTCCCTTGTTAGGCTGAAGATGAGGCTTTGCTCTCAGAAGAAGATGACCCTGTTGACAGACGCCCGTGGACGCAGCAGCACCTTGAGGCCGCAGACATCCGTAGGACACCGTCCTTGGCTCTCACTCCTCCTCAGGCAGAGCGGGAAGTGGATGTCCTGGACGTGAATGTCCGTGGCCCAGGTCAGCAGCAGCCAGCCACCCCACGTGCCCAGGCATCATCCGCCCTCGCTTCTGTGTTGTCTATCCTGTGTTTGCCACAGGCGCTAAATTAGCTTGAGGAAAGCGAATACCTATGGGATAAAGGAATGCAGAAACTATGAACTAATACAAAAAGAAAGGGAAGGATTTTACATTACTGGTGTGCTTGAGAAGAAATAGGCTCATTAAATGGGTTAGACATTAGTAGGGTAGAGAAATAATCTCCCAAAGCAGAGGTATAGAGAAATGATTTAGTTGATAGTTTAGTACCTATTGAAATTGGTCCCATCAAAATGGGCTATTTTTAAATGTCATCCAATTTAAAATATCATCACCTTTAGAAATTTGAACAGAAAAGTTTGCTTAGCTTAGAGAAGAGCCCCAGCTTAAAAGACTCTTGTTTTACCATTACCTTTGGCAGAGAGGACATTGTCAGAGGAACAGTGGGTGGTAAATTGTAATTGATCGGTTTTCTGAATTTCCTTTTGCTGCAGATGGATGTACCCCACTAATGCTGGCCTCTCTCCGAGGGGGCAGCTCAGACATAAGCGATGAAGAGGAAGATGCAGAGGACTCTTCTGCCAACATCATCACTGACTTGGTCTACCAGGGGGCCAGCCTCCAGGCCCAGACAGACCGGACCGGCGAGATGGCGCTGCACCTGGCAGCCCGCTACTCGAGGGCTGACGCTGCCAAGCGCCTCCTGGATGCAGGTGCAGATGCCAACGCCCAAGACAACATGGGCCGCTGCCCTCTCCATGCTGCAGTCGCAGCTGATGCCCAGGGTGTCTTCCAGGTAAGCAACGTGAAAAGAGCCAGTTTGACTAATAGGAATTCCTTATGGATTTATGATGGTTTATCCTTGTTAGGGCTTTGAGTTCACTCAGTAATTCTTTGGGAAAGTTAGGGCAGGTGTTGGACCTGTACTCACTAGATGAGGAAGCAAGAAAAGGGAGGCAGGTAAACCGACAGCCAGATAGTCATAAAGCCGACAGCACACGCCACCAGCCTTCTGGTTCTTCATCACTGTTCCCTCTGCTGTGTCAAGCTGCCTCCTAAATGACCAGCGCAGATGAGGGCAGCCCCTGTTCCAAAAACTGACTAGTGCCAGCTTCTCTTTGTGGATTTACCCAACGAGATGGGTGCCCAGCAGCTCCTTGTCTGTTTTTCTTAACTTGAGTTCATCGTGTACCGTGAATGCTCTTTTGTTTTATCCTTTTGAGGAAATTGGAAAAATTCTGAATCACATGCTGTCCACCATGCCTGAGAGTGTGAAGTTTTCCAACATTCTTCTTCTTCCCCTAGAAAGTAGAAGTGCGGCATTTTCCATGGGCCATTGTCCCTTAAGCACCTTTTATTTGCTTATTCATTAAACGAATATTTATTGAATGACCATGCTAGGATCACCTTCCAATAACTTAGAGTGTAGCCTGAGCTCTGATGCTTTTGTTTCTTCTCTTAGCTTCATTATTTCCTTCATCCGGGTGAGTCTTTTTTCTGTGCTTTCTCCCTTCCTAGATTTTGATCCGCAACCGAGTAACTGATCTGGATGCCAGGATGAATGACGGCACTACACCGCTGATCCTGGCCGCCCGCCTGGCCGTGGAGGGCATGGTGGCTGAGCTGATCAACTGCCAAGCAGACGTGAACGCGGTGGATGACCACGGTAGGGGCGAGGAGCAGGACTTCCAGGTCTTCCCTGCAAAGCCTGCCTCTGCGGAAGAGAATCGTTATGTGATCCTTAAAGAACTGCCTCAGATCCGATCCAGTGGAGATCCCTTCACTCATTCTTCCTTTTAACCTGTGTTTGTTGAGCCTAGAGAACTCAGACAGTGGGAGTTCCCCAGATGAGGCTGAGAAGGGATGTTCGATGAGGGTTCTTGGCCCTCAAAGCAGGCCCTGACAGACTTGCCTGTGCGGGCTTCTGGGCATTCCACTCTTGGTGTGAGTCTTAGTGAAAGCTGACCTCACTCGGAGAGTTGTAGGGTAGCCTAAGTACGGTCTCACGTGTCGGAACAGGTCACTGTCTTCAGTGTGTGACTGGGTAGATTCTGCAGGAGGAGGAGGTACTGCAGACAAGTGATCCCTGTACTCAGAGGTCTAATGCAGGCCGTTCCTGCAGCAGAGGACGAGGTGGACGTTACCTTGATTTTCCTATCAGTTCCCTAGGCGTGTGCTGCTTGCTCTCTCAGGAGTGCACGTTTCCTTGTACAAGTCATAGTGCTGCCTAATACTTAGAGTAGGGCGTGTCCTCTTGTTCTGCTGATAAAGATGTTTTTCTCCTCCAGGAAAATCTGCTCTCCACTGGGCAGCTGCTGTCAATAATGTGGAGGCGACCCTTTTGCTGTTGAAAAATGGGGCCAACCGAGACATGCAGGACAACAAGGTAGAGTCCGTGGGCGCTAAGCTTGACAACGCTCATAGCAGTGCCTCAGACAAAAAGGCCCCTCCTTTTCCTCCTTATAGCTTCTCTCCTGGTGGATATAGACAAAGGTGGAAGCAGGCTGGCAGGAACTGGGTCAAAGAGCTAGTGAATACTGGGATGACCCAGATAAGCCAGGGGCGTGAAGAGTGGGCCCTCTGTCCGCTCAGCATTCGGTTTGAACCTGGTCATCCGCTAGCCAGCTTTGCTGTAGCCTTCCTTGCCTTCCTCCTTGACAGTTCCCTTCCTCCCTTGCTGATCCGTTCATGCTCGGTCCCTTTGCTCGAGTTCATGTTCTCTTTTTTCCTCCCCTTGGACACCATGATGCTTTCCTCTTTGGTTTTCTCCCTTTGAGTTTTTCGTCATGTTTTCCCCTCTCTTGTTTGTTTTTTCTCATCGATTCCCTCTTTCTCCTCATCTTACTTATAGTTCTCTCTTGCACATGTTTTGCCTCTTCTTCCTTTTAAATTTTTTCTTATTTTTCTCAGTTCTGTACTTGTTTAGTTTCTTCTCCTCCCACCTTCCTTATCTGTACCTCCTTTTCCGCCTAGAACTCTCTTTTGATCAGCTCAGGGCTCTTTTAGATGGCTCTCTGGCTCGGGAGCATGCTTTACTTCATGCACTCAGTGGGGGCAGGGTGCTATTGCCTCCAAGGAGGTAGAACTGGTTCTTGGGGCATGAAAAAAACTTACTCTTTCCATGTGTGAAGCACAGATATATGTAGAGTGTGCAAACGGACATGCACTACCTCTGTATTAACGTTTCCTGGGGGTGGGGCAATTAGGAGAAGATGTTCAAGGTGACTCCTCAGGGGTGTGATAACAGCAGGAACAGTAAGAGAATGGGGAGCACCGCTGTCTTCTCCAGGGCGTTACTAAGTGCGTTACACGTGGGCTTTCTCCGTAGGAAGAGACGCCTCTGTTTCTTGCTGCCCGGGAGGGGAGCTATGAAGCAGCCAAGATCCTGTTAGACCATTTTGCCAACCGGGACATCACAGACCACCTGGATCGTCTTCCCCGGGACGTGGCTCGGGATCGCATGCACCACGACATCGTGCGCCTCCTGGATGAGTACAATGTGACCCCGAGCCCCCCGGGCACCGTGCTGACTTCTGCCCTCTCGCCCGTCATCTGTGGCCCCAACAGGGCTTTCCTCAGCCTGAAGCACACGCCCATGGGCAAGAAGCCCCGGCGGCCCACGGCCAAGAGTGCCATGCCCACGAGCCTCCCCAACCTTGCCAAAGAGGCCAAAGATGCCAAGGGTGGCAGGAGGAAAAAGTCCCTGAGCGACAAGGGCCAGCTGTCTGAGAGCTCAGTGACTTTGTCCCCCGTTGATTCCCTCGAGTCTCCCCACACATATGTGTCTGACACCACGTCCTCTCCGATGATTACATCCCCCGGAATCTTACAGGCCTCGCCCAACCCTCTGCTGGCCACCGCTGCCCCACCTGCCCCAGTGCACACTCAGCATGCGCTGTCCTTCTCTAACCTTCATGAAATGCAGCCTTTGGCTCATGGGGCCGGCACTGTGCTTCCCTCGGTGAGCCAGCTGTTATCCCACCACCACGTCGTTCCTCCAGGCAGCGGCGCTGCGGGCAGCGTGGGTAGGCTCCGTCCAGTCGCTCTCCCGGCAGACTGGATGACCCGCATGGAGATGAATGAGACCCAGTACAGTGAGATGTTCGGCATGGTCCTGGCTCCAGCTGAAGGTGCCCACCCCGGCATAACTGCCCAGAGCAGGCCGCCTGATGGGAAGCACATGCCCACCCCTCGCGAGCCGTTGCCCCCCATTGTGACTTTCCAGCTCATCCCCAAAGGCAGCATTGCTCAGCCAGCTGGGGCGCCTCAGCCCCAGTCCACCTGCCCTCCAGCCGTCACAGGCCCCCTGCCCACCATGTACCAGATTCCAGAAATGGCCCATTTACCGAACGTGGCTTTCCCCACTGCCATGATGCCCCCGCAGGACGGGCAGGGGGCTCAGACCATCCTCCCCGCCTACCACCCTTTCCCAGCCTCGGTGGGCAAGTACCCTACTCCCCCTTCTCAGCATAGTTACGCCTCCTCGAATGCTGCCGAGCGGACGCCCAGCCACAGCGGTCACCTGCAGGGGGAGCACCCCTACCTGACACCATCCCCAGAGTCTCCTGACCAGTGGTCAAGTTCATCCCCCCACTCTGCCTCTGACTGGTCAGACGTGACCACCAGCCCGACTCCAGGGGGAGCCGGAGGAGGTCAGCGGGGCCCCGGGGCACACATGTCTGAGCCGGCGCGCGGCAACATGCAGGTTTACGCGTGAGGGTCTGCTCCAGCGCAGCGGCGGGACTGCCTCTTGGAAATGCTGCTGAGGGACAAAATGAAGGCCATCCGGGAGAGAAGTGAAGAAACCTCTGGACCACCTTCTGGAGGCAGGCGAGAGGAGATGCTCTTACCTTTCAGATAATGCAAGGGAAGCATGTGTCAGCTTGACTGCAGGGTTTTGGTTTTGGGGAAATGGCTCCTCCTACTCGCTTTCCATCAAGCCAAGTTCATGGAAATGCAAGAGGAAGACTAGCCTCGGGGTCAGGCTTACTCTCTTTCATTTGGAGAATAAGACAGATGAGTAGTGCAGACGTTCTTACAGCTTGACTATATTTTGAGCCCTGGGGGCTTTTGCCATATCTGTGAGAAGATTCTGCAGTAGAGTCCTACTGGGAATTGTGCCCTGGAATTCCATCCGAGTTGTCCTTTCTCATCTTGTCGTCCTTGGAAATTCTTTTGATTTCATTTGGTGCTTTAACTCTCGCACCGCACCGCACCGCACCGCTCTGTGGTTGTAGCCCTACCAGCATGCGATACGGCAAGACCTTTGTGCTTTGAATCATTCCTGCCCAGGAAAGCAACTTCGGCCTTTTCCCCTGCTTTTTTCCCAATGTCCCTAGGAGTCTCATCACAAGAGTTTACTATGGTTATGGTTCTCAGCATAAACCTTCCAAGTATGTTTCTTCGGGAAATAGACATGTTGCATTCTCCTACATACATTCCTAGCGGGAGAAGGGGAGAAAATAATTTTCTTTGAACACGATTTGGGGGTAGAGATCCTTTAAAGAGGCTGCCGCCTTCGTTCTCAGGTCTGTATGAGGGGCCACCTACGGACCTTGCCAGGAAGAGGGACGCGTATCAGCCGTTTTCCCATTTGCAGGTTTAGTCAGTGGGAACGATTACCCTTGGCAGCCTGGGTACTGTGACCTTTAAAATTTTAAACCAGAAAAAGTTCTGGAATGACCAAGAAGCAAGAAGGGACTGCCCCCCAGCAGGTCCCTGCACTTCCGACCAAGCATTCCCGTGATCACCGGTGTGAGATTCATCCCCCCCCCCTTCTGCCCTGTTTTGTTCAGTCTCCGGCAGATGAAGCTAGTCTTAGCTGTCAGGCCCTTCCTTTGCACATCTCCTCAGAAGAAAATGTCCCAAACGAGGCGTCCTCGCCATTTAAAACGGACCTCTCCCTTGCCTCCAGGGCCCCAGGCCCAGAGGTCTTCCTTTTGTGGTCACAATCTCCACTTTTGGCTCTTCTTCTGTTGCAGGTCTGTCCACTAGTCTTCCCTTCACACTTGGGTATTCTGAGTTATTGGTGAACCCAGTAAATTCTTGCTGAAAGATGGATTGTCTGTGTTCAAGTCTAGGAAGTGGAGAATCTGGCCCAGGTTTCTAGGGCTCAAACCAGCCCTGCAGAAGATTGGAAAGGAGAGGGTCGATGAGGTCACCTTTGCTGTTTGTTGTTGTTGCTACTGCTTCTTTTCCTTTCCTCATAACATTCCCTTTTTGGAGACTAACTTACAGACTGACCAGGGATGTATCACATTCAGCACAGTTATAGATCTTGTCATTTTCATCCTATGTTCAGATAGTCATCGCACCACAACCCAGCCTGCTCCCTTTGTTCTTGGTCTCTGCAACTTCCTGACCTTTCTGTCAAGGGCAGAAGCATTCTTCTCCTGAGGTCAGCTAATAACTGGTCCCAGAGCCGTACTCTCACTTCTTTCCAGGGCTGTTGATGCCCGTGAGCACTGGGAAATTAATTCTGCCTGGCCACTTTGTAGCTACTAGTAGGCTAATTGCCCACTTGTTTTGGTTTTAATGGTAGTTCTCATTCCGCCAGTGCTGGGGGCATTTGTCAGCGCTTTCCACACCTGATTTAGCTGGCTGTGACCCCATATGGAGACCCTGTTTTCCATATGTGTTTGTTGGCATGGCTGTCTACAAATGTTTTTTTTCCCAATCCTGCCCAAGTTCATTGAACCGACAAAAACAATTAGTTCTGCCTTCTTAAAAGCAGGTTAATTTTGTTCACATAGCAACATTCTCCCAGCACCTTTCAGAGGGTGTCCACGTTTTATCATGCTGAATGGTGATGCTCTGCCTTTGGTTCCATTCGTTAGTTCCTGGAGAGCGAGAACCTGTGTGCTTGGACCATTTTCGATGACACCGCATCTGGCCTTCTCTGCCCTCCTTCTCCAGCCTCACTTTCCGAAATTATCAGCCTCTAATCCAAGGGCTTGGATCTTTCATTGCCTACTCTGTCCCCAAGCACAATGTAGGACTCAGTTGCTTGTTTCTCCTTGGTACACTTTAATTTGGATTCTTTGGTTTTGGAGAAGGGAACAGACAACAGGCTTCACTGATGAGGAGGACACTGCCTTCCAAGCGTTCTCTCAATCTTGTAGATTTTAAGAACCCCCGAGTTGTATAGTATTTAATAAAAGGGAAGGGAAGGTGGAGAATCACTTTCGCAGTTGGGCTCTGAATAGATGACGTTTTTATGAGACACATCTTTTATGCCATGTATAGACTCCCCCCCACCCCAAGACCTCTTTTGTTGTTGTTGTTTATTTTTATTTTTTTTAAGTTTGTTCTTTCTTTGACTCTTCTTCTGCCTGTCCTTGGAGATGGATTTTGTTGTTTGTTTCTTCTGTTTTGTTTTAAGCATCATTTTCTGGCTTACATGATGGTGGGGGAGGGAGAGGTTTATGGGAAACAAAGACTGGGAGTAAAGTAAGCAATCAGCTATGATGCTCAAATCCATTATATAATCTTATTATTAAATTTGCTAGTTGGTAATTCTTGTGTAGAAAAGAACCAAAGGTGTACTGTTATGTTTGTGGGTGGTTTGGGGATTTTGGCCTTAACCAGAATGTATGAAGACT
>JAQZBX010089848.1:0-12584 GCA_029593785.1 Cabassous unicinctus
AGGCAATCTTAAAAATTTTACCACATATCCAGGGCAAGAATCAGGTGCAGAAGAGCTGAGAAAATCTGAACAGTTAAATATAGGCAACTCTAAATGTCCATAATAAGGTAGACCAAGTGTCAAAGAAGAGCCTTAACACAAAGACAATCAACAATAAAACCTAGGCAAAAGGGAGAAACTGACCTTCAGAGTTAAAACATCAAAATAACCAGAAGCCCAGACATCAACAAAAAATTACAAGCCTTACTAAGAAGCAAGAAGATGTGGCTTGGTCAAGGGAAAAAATTAAAAGTTCTGAGGATATACAAAATTTGGATCAACTAATCAATCAAGTTCAAACAAATCTCCTAAGTCAATTCAAGGAGATGAAAGAAAATATGGATAGAAATAAACTAATGGTGGAAATACAGCCAAAGGATATTAACACAATATGTGACTGTTTTAGTTTGCTAAATGCTGCCAATGCAATATACTAGAAGTGGATTGGCTGATACAAAGGAAATTTATACAGTTCTGAGGCTGTGAAAATGCCCAAATGAAGGCATTATCAGAGATGCTGTCTCACCAAAGGTCTACTGCTGGCAATCCTGGACTCCTGCCATGTGGCAATGCACAATGGCATCTCTGCCAGTCACCACCTTCTCATCTAGGCTCACTTTCTCAACAAGCTCAGCTGTGGGTGATCACGCACATGGCAGTGTCCCCTCATCTCTCGTATCTCCCTTTTCCTCTGGGCCTTGTTGATAGTAATGTTTCAGGATATTCCATCTGTGGGTTTTCTCTCTCCTGATTTGTTGATTTCTGGAGGGTTCTCTCTGTAATTATGGGCTTTTTTCTGTGTTCTCTGCATGTGTCTCCCAATTATAATGGACTCCAGTAGAAGGATTAAGACCTACCCTGGGTCATACCCTACTGACATGATCAATCAAAAGGAAGATCCCTTAATTGAACCTAATCACAAAAGCCCATCTGCAATAGGTTTACATGCACCAGAATGGATTAGCTCTAAGGACATGATCTTCTGAGCTTCAATTGTCATAGTAGCATAAGGAAGAATTCAAAAGTCTAAAAAAAAGCATAAGAAAAAAGAAAAAAAAAGTGTTGAAATTGGAAAGGAAGAAGTAAAACTTTCACTATTCGCAGACGATATGATCTTATACCTCGAAAATCCCAAAAAATCTACAACAAAGCTACTAGAGCTAATAAATAGGTTCAGCAGAGTGGCAGGATACAATATTAATATGCAAAAATAAATAGTATTTCCATAAACTAGTATTGAGCAATTTGAGGAGGAAGTCAGGAAAAATTTTCATTTACAAATGCAAATAAAAGAATCAAATATTTAGGAATAAAGTTAACCAAGGGCGAAAAGCACTTGTATTCAGAAAACCACAATGCATTGCTAAAAGAAATCAAAGAAGATTGTGGAAACATGACTGATGGATTAGACATATAATTCTTAACTCTCACTAAAACAACAAAGAAAAAGCCAGAGGCTGCTGCTTTGGGGCACAGCAAACCAGGACACTGCTTACCAACTCCCAGAAGAGTGAGGGTCGTAGACACGAAGAAGCCAAAACAAGTAATTGTGCTCAAGTCTTTGGGCTGTCCATGTGCCAGCTGGGCCTGGAACCTCAGTAGAGTTGCAACGCCTACTCTACAGTTCATTGGACTCACCCAGAACAACTAACCAGGAGATGATAATGGACAACGACCATCCCAAGGAACAGAGAGAGTCTGCAACTGCAAGCAAAATAGTCCTATCCATCGTCCCCCATGGAACATAAGCCCCCTCTCAATTAGAGGTGGAGTGGACATCACCATCCCAGAATCCTCAGAATTGGGGAAAGAACTATGGACTAGAGTGGACTTATTGGTATTCTACTATAGACATATTGTGATTCTAGCAATGGAAGAAATTACAGCATTGATGTGGAGCCAGTGGTCACTGGAGGCTCTGGGGACAGGAAGAGGGAAAATCAGTTGTAATACGGGGGCTTTTTTGGGACTTGGGAATCATCCTGAATGACACTGAAATGATAGATATAGGCCATTTTATATCATCATGTAACATGCAGAACTGTGTGGGACAGAGTGTAGACTACAATGTGGACTATGGTCCATGATTAATGGCAAAGCCCCAGGATGAGTTTATCAATTGCAATGAATGTGCCACACTAATGAAGGATGTTTATGTGGGAGGGTGTGGGAGGTATGGGGAGTGGAGCATATGGGAATCCCTACAGTTTTTGTGTAACATTTATGTAATCTAAGTATATTTAAAAAAATAAAAAAAAACAGTATTAACTGTGATGGCTAGGCTAATGTGTCAACTCAGCCAGGTAATTGTGTCCAGGTGTTTGGTCCAGCAAGCACTGGGCTAATTGTAATACAAGAGCATTTATGGACTTAGATCACCAGTGAGTTTACTGCGTGGATGGATGATTACATCTGCATCAATCAGGGAGATTGCATCAGCAATGGGTGACGCTTTTATTCAATCGGTTGAATGCCTTAAAAGGGGAAGTGATTTCAACATTCAGAGAAAAGTTCCCAGCTTGTCTTTGGACAGCCAACTTCTCCCAGAAACTCAACAAGGACCTTTCATTGGACTTTCATCGGAGCCCCTGGTTTGCAGCCTGCCTGCGGATTCTGGACTTATGCATCCCTACGGTCACATGAGAGACTCATAAAATCTCATATTATTGACAGATATCTCTTGTTGATTCTGTTTCCCGAGAGAACCCTGACTTGGTACCAGGAGTGGTTCTTGAGGAACAGAGTCTTAAACATGGGATGCCTGAGGTGGTTCTTCCAATAATGATGAGGTTGCTAACAGTCCATGGTGTGAACTGGCAATCCCTCCTTCTTATAAGCAAGGATCTGGGTGAAAGTGTTTTCAACACCTTAACAGAATTTTGTGGAGTCAAAAGGTATAATGATGTTGGCTGGTTACCCCTAGATAGTCTGGATACAGTTATAAAAGAAAAAGATGAGTTAAGTCTTCAAATTTGAAACTTAAATGCTACATGAATGAAGTGAAAGTTGCCATGTGTGCCCTGAAAGAAAACCTTGTCTCCTGTAGCCACAGATTTGAGATATCTGAGAATCAAACCCAGACTCTCATTGTATTAGTAGCAGAATTACAGAGGAAACTATATCTCAACCCCACATGGTTTCTGCAGTTAAAGTGAAGGCATTCATTGGAAAGGAGTGGAACCCCGAGGATTGGGATGGAGACATATGGTATGATGATAATATTGGTGAGGACATTGGAACCCTAAATTCTGCTGAGACTTTACCAGATAAACTTGCAATGGCCTCGCCTATGGAGACCACACCTTGTCAACCTTGTATCATCCAGTCTCCAGCCTGTCCCAGGGAGTCTGAACCTCCTCCCAGCCCTGAGGCAGGTACCAGCCAAACTCCAGTATGTACTGCCCAACCTCCAGTCTGCCCTGAGGAATCTGCCTTCCAACCCCTACCTGAAGAGATTAATCCTGTCTCACCAGAAGAAAATGCAGCAGAATGCCCTGAGGTCAGCAGCTTGCAAGACATTTCTAATCCTTCTCCTTACCCACCCCGACCACCCCTCTTGTCTTCGAAACCTATTACTAGACTAAAATCACAACAAGCCCCCAAAGGTGAAATACAAAGTATGATCCATGAGGAAGTATGCTATACTCTGAAAGAACTGCATGAATTTTCTAACTTATATAGACAGAAATCAGGGGAATATGTGTGGGAATGGATACTAAGGGTATGGGATAATGGTGGAAGGAATATAAAGTTGGATCAGGCTGAATTTATTGATATGGGCCCACTAAGCAGAAATTCTGGATTCAACACTGTAGCTCGAGGGGTTAGAAAGGGCTCTAACAGTTTATTTGGGTGGCTGGCTGAAACATGAACCAAAAGATGGCCTAGCATGTCTGAGGTTCAGATGCCTGATTTGCCCTGGTTTACAGTAGATGAGGAGATTCAAAGACTTAGAGAGATTGGAATGCTAGAATGGATTTACCATTTCAGACCTGCTCACCCACCCCAGGAATGTCCAGAGGACACACCTTTAACCCCATCTTCTCTGAAGAGCTCTGTGGTTGCTCTTCTCTGTAGTCCAGATATTACTGTAGAGGGGGCAGTAATGGAATTATTTAGAATCCTTAAACATTGTGGGGATGATTGGATCTTGATAATCGCAAAAGGAGGTGGGCGTGGCTACCCCAATAAAAGACAGATTCACAGCAGTACTCAGAATAGTCTGAGTTGCATGGAGTTATGGCGTTGGCTAATAGATCATGGGGTGCCTAGAAGTGAAATAGATGGGCAGTCTACTAAATTTCTTCTGGATCTGTATAAGCAGAAGAGTTCTAGGTTGAGTGAACAAAACCCTAACTCAAATTACAGATGCAGAGAATCATGGTCCCTTAATCAATTCCCAGACTTGAGACAGTTTACAGACCCAGAGCCCCTTGAATGAGGAGAAGGCCAGGTCCCCTTGGGGAAGGATCCTGTTAAACTACCAAAAATTTACACTGTTAATCTTCCCCCCACCTTTCCCCAGGGAGACCTACGGCCTTTTGTCAGAGTAACTCTGCATTGGGGAAAAGGAAATGATCAGACATTTCGGGGATTATTAGACACTGGCTCAGAAGTGACATTAATTCCAGGAGCCCAAAGCATCACTGTGGTCCACCAGTCAGAGTAGGGGTTTATGGAGGTCAGGTGATTGATGGAGTTTTAGCTCAGGTCCATCTCACAGTGGGTCCAGTGGGTCCCCGGACCTATTCTGTGGTTATTTCCCCAGTTTCAGAATGAATAATTGGAATAGACATGCTCAGTAACTGGCAGAATCCCCACATTGGATCCCTGACTTGTGGAGTGAGGGCTATTATGGTTGGAAAGGCCAAGTGGAAGCAACTAGAACTGCCCCTACCTAGCAAAATAGTAAATCAAAGGCAATACTGGATTCCTGGAGGGATTGCAGAGCTTAGTGCCACTATCAGGGATTTGAAGGATGCTGGGGTGGTGATTCCCACCACATCCCCATTCAACTCTCCTATTTGGCCTGTGCAGAAAACAGATGGATCTTGGAGGATGACAGTAGATTATTGTAAAACTTGGTGACTACAATTGCAGCTGCTATCCCAGATGTGGTATCATTGCTTGAGCAAACCAACACTTCCTCTGGTACCTGGTATGTAGCTGTTGATCGGGCAAATGCTTTTTTCTCAATTGCCATTAGTAAGGACCACCAGAAACAGTTTGCTTTCAGCTGGCAAGGCCAGCAGTATACCTTCACTGTCCTGCCTCAGGAGTATATCAGCTCTCCAGCCCTATGTCACAATATTGTCCACAGGGACCTTGATTGTCTCTCCCTCCCATGAGACATCACACTGGTCCATTATATTGATGATATCATGTTGATAGGACCTACTGAGCAAGAAGTAGCAAAGACTCTAGATTTATTGGTAAGGCATTTGCGTGAGAGAGAATGGGGGATAAACCCAACAAAAATACAGGGTCCTTCCATCTCAGTGAAATTTCTAGGTATACAGTGGTGTGGGGCATGTCGAGATACCCCTTCTAAAGTAAAGGATAAGCTGTTGCATCTGGCCCCTCCTATGGCCAAAAAAGAGGCACAACGCTTTTAGTTGGCCTCTTTGGATTTTGGAGACAACACATTCCTCATTTGGATGTGCTACTCTGGTCCATTTACTGAGTGACCAGAAAAGCTGCTAGTTTTGATTGGGGTCCGGAACAAGAGGAGGCCATGTGATAGGTCCAGGCTGCTGTGCAAGCTGCACTACCACTTGAACCATATGATCCAGCAGATCCAATGGTGCTGGACGTTTCAGTGGCAAATAGAGATGCTGTCTGGAGCCTTTGGCAGGCCCCTATAGGGGTATCACAACGCAGACCCTTCGGACTTTGGAGCAAAGCCTTGCCATCCTCTGCAGATAACTACTCCCCTTTTGAGAAACAGCTTTTGGCTTGCTACTGGGCCTTAGTAGAGACTGAACGCTTAACCATGGGCCATCAAGTTACCATGAGACCTGAGTTGCCTGTCATGAGCTGGGTATTGTCTGATCCACCAAACCATAAAGTTGGGCGTGCACAGCAGCACTCCATAATAAAGTGGAAGTGGTATATACGAGATAGAGCTCAAGCAGGTCCTGAAGGCACAAGTAAGTTACATGAGGAAGTAGCCCAAATGCCCATGGAATTCACTGGTTTACCATGTTCCCCATCACCCTGAAGCAGCTGGATTAATAGAATGGTGGAATGGCCTTTTGAAGACTCAATTATGGTGCCAACTAGGTAGCAATACCTAGCAGGTCTGGGACAATGTTCTCCAGGAGGCTGTGTATGCTCTGAATCAGCATCCTCTCTATGCTGCTGTTTCTCCCATAACCAGGATTCATGGGTCCAGGAATCAAGGGAAATGGGAGTGGCACCACTCTCTATTACCCCTAGTGACCCACTAGGAAAATTTTTGCTTCCTGTCCCTGCAACCTTAAGCTCTGCTGGTCTACAGGTTTTAGTCCCCAAAGGAAGGGTGCTGCCACCAGGGAACACAACAATGATTCCATTGAACTGGAAGTTAAGACTGCCACCTGGCCACTTTGGGCTCCTTTTACCTGTGAATCAACAGGCAAAGAAGGGAATTACTGTACTGGCTGGGGTGATTGATCCTGACAATCAAGGGGAAATGGGACTACATCTACATAATGGGGGTAAAGAATAGTTTGCCTGGAATGCAGGAGATCCTATAGGGCATCTCCTAGTATAGTACTGCCATGCCCTAAAAGTTAATGGAAAATTGCAACAAACCAATCCAAGCAGGACTAACAATGGCCCAGAATCTTCGGGAATGAAATTTTGGGTCACCCCACCAGGCAAAGAACCATGGCCAGCTGAAGTGCTTGCTGAGGGTAATGAGAACATGGAATGGGTGGTGGAAGAAGGTAGTGATGAATATGAACTTCAACCACGTGACCAATTACACAAACAAAGACCGCAATAGTCATGAACCCTTCTTCCTTGTTTTGTTATGAACATGATTGTGTATGTACACAAAATGAATTTCTTTGTTTTCTTCCCCAACCTTTCCCCCTATCATATGAAAAGTTGTATTAATTTCATGTCATAAGATTTAAGGATGTCAAGTTTCAGAGTGACTATTACCCAAGGACTTGCACCCTATTCTGTAGGGAATTAATGCATTTTCGGTTGTATGCAGGCAAGTTGAACATTGTTAGGCGGAAATATTTATGTATGCTTGTCTGTTATTGTTTTTACTTAGAGACCAAGTATGGTTTAAGGTAATGTGTATGGTTGCTGAGTTGACAAGGGGTGGACTGTGATGGTTAGGCTAATGTGTCATCTCGGCCAGGTAATTATGTCCAGGTGTTAGGTCCAGCAAGCACTGGGCTAATTGTAATACAAGAGCATTTATGGGCTTCCATCACAAGTGAATTTACTGCATGGATGGCTGATTACATCTGCATCAATCAGGGAGATTGCATCAGCAATGGATGATGCTTTTATTCAAAAATGCCTTAAAAGGGGAAGTGATTTCAGCATTCAGAGAGAATTTCCCAGCTTGTCTTTGGACAGCCAACTTCTCCCAGAAACTCATCAAGGACCTTTCATTAGACTTTCATCAGAGCTCCTGGTTTGCAGCCTGCCTGTGGAACCTGGACTTGTGCATCCCCACGGTTACGTGAGAGACTCTTATAAAATCTCATATTATTGACAGATATCTCCTGTTGATTTTGTTTCCTAAGAGAACTCTGACTAATACATTAACAAACAAACAAACAAAAAAAGAAATCAAAGAAGACCTAAACAAATGGAAGAACATTCCATGTTAATGGATTGGAAGACTGATGTCAATTCTACTCAAATTGATACACAGATTCAATGCAATCCTGGAAAAAAAATCCCAACAACCTTGTTAAAGAAATGAAAAACCCAATTATCAAATTTATTTGGAAGGGTAAGGGGCCCTGAATAGCCAGAAATGTCTGAAAAGGGAAGAATGAAGTTGGAGGACTTTCACATGCAGACTTTAAATCATATTACCTAGCTACAGTGATAAAAAAAAACAGCATGATACTGGCATAAAGATAGACATAAAGACCAATGGAACAGAATCGATGGTTCAGGAACAGAACCACACATCTATGGTCCAGTGATTTTTGACAAGGCTGTCAAACCCACCCAGCTGGGCCAGAACAGTCCATTCAATAAATGGTGCTGGGAGAGCTGGATATCCATAGCCAAAAGAAAGAAAGAGGACCCCTACCTCACACCTACCCAGCATCTTGACTGCTCTAAGACTTCTCGTGAAGACCAAGACCATTAAAAAGAGAACCAAGAAGTTCATCCAGCACCAGTCAGACAGATATATCAAAATTAAGCATAACTGGCAGAAATCCAAAGGCATTGACAACAGCGTAAAGAGAAGATTCAGGCCAGATCTTGATGCCCAACAATAGTTATGGGAACAACAAAGCACATGCTGCCCAGCAGCTTCCGAAAGTTCCTGGTTCACAATGTCAAGGAGCTGGAAGTGCTGCTAATGTGCAACAAATCTTACTGTGCTGAGATTGTTCACAACATTTCTTCCAAAATCCACAAATCAATCATGGAAAGAGCAGTCCAGCTAGCCGTTAGAATCACCAATCCCAATGCTCAGCTGTGCAGTGAGGAAAATGAATAGACAGCTTATTTTCAAGTTCCATTTGTATGAAATAAAACCATGAAAAATAAAAAAATCTTAAAAAGGGGGGAGATAGATGGATTGTACAAGGCATGGGACTATATAATACAGTGAACCCTGTGGTAGATGATGGACTGGTTAACAGTAAAAATATGAGAGTGTTCTCTCCTGAACTATAACATATGTATAACACTAATACATAGTGTTAATAATAATAGGGGTTGTATGGAAAAAAATATACCAAGTGCATGCTATGGACCATAGTTAGTGGTAATAATCTGATCATGTTCTTTCATAATCTATAACATGTTCCACAACATGTAAGGTGTTGGTGGAGGGGTGATGTATGGGAATTATGCACATTATGCACGATTGTTTTGTAAGCTTACAACTGCTCTAATCAAAAAGCCAGTTTTAAAAAAAGAAGCATAACAGAATTTATGGGAATGAGACACAAATAATGGAGATTAAAAATATACTAGAGGCATACAGTAGCAGATTTGAACAGGCAGAAGAAAGAATCATTGAACTAGAAGACAGGAAAATTGAAATCATACAGTCAGAAGATGAGATAGAGAAAAGAATAAGAAAATTTGAGCAGTGTCTCTGGGACTAGAATGACAACATGAAGCATATAAATATAAACATCATGGGTGTCCCAAAAGGAGAAGAGAAGGGAAAAGGGGCAGAAGGAACATTTGAGGAAATAATGGTAGAAAATTTCCCAACCCTATTTTAGGTCATAGATATCTGTGACCAAGAAACAATGTACTTCCACCTGAATAAATCCAAATAGACCTACTCTGTGACACATACTAATCAGAATATCAAATTCCAAAGATAAAGGGAGAATTCTGAGAGCAGCAAGAGAAAAATGATTCCTCACATACAAGGGATGCCCAATAAGATTAAATGCTGATTTCTCATCATAAGCCATGGAGTCAAGAAGGCAATGATATGAAATAGGTAAGATACTGAAAGAGAAAAACTGCCTCAAGTGCTCATAGATCTTTCTCTAGGATAGACCATATGTTAGGTCACAAAGCAGATCTCAATAAACTTTAAAAAATTCAAATTACATAAAACACTCTGCTGATTATAGTGGAATAAAGCTGGAAATCAAAAACAGGCAGAAAAAGGGAAAATTCACAAATATTTAGAGATTAAACAACACAAATAATCAATGGGTCAAAGAAGACATTACAAGAGAAATCAATAAATATCTTAAGATGAATGAAAACAAGAACACAACATATCAGAACCTATGGGATGCAGTGAAGGCAGTGCTGAGAGGGAAATTTATAGCCCTCAATGCCTACATTTAAAAAAAAGAAAGAGGAATTGTGGGAAGATGGCATCAGATTTGGCAGGCAGGGCTCAACTCTTTCACAAAAACAACAGAGAAGAAGCCAAAAGCTGTCTAAAGGACCTGCTTTGGGGGTCAGCAGACAAGACAGTGCTTCACATCTCAGGAGCAGGGGACAGAGAAACAAAGAACCTGAAACAACCAACATGAGTTACCAAACCCCCAAGTGGCTAGGAAGGGATCCTCTCCCCCACCACCAAGATATGAAGCTGGGATAAACCCCCTGGTTCACTGCAGCTAAGAGGGGTACAGACATCTTCCTCCCTAATAGCTGTACAAGGAAACATGGAGGGGGATACCAGGGGCATTTCTTCAGTGAATTTGGCCAACAGAGCCTGCCTTGAATCTTGGCTCTTGCCAGATCAAAACACAGGAAAATGGAGAGTGAAGCATCTCCATGGAAAGGTATTCTGATGATCAACATCTGCTGGCCGGTCTAGAAATTGCATGGTCAAAAACTGCTTTTGTTTCTCTCTGTATTCTATTTCCTGGGAGAAAATCTGTGCCCCATTAGTGAGTCCCTGGCATGATTTTCATAATTTAAGCTGGGCAATTTTAAAGACATAGAATAAGTTTAACCAAATATCAAAGAAGAGCTGTGAAAATATAAAATAATAGGCAAGAGAGAGAAATGGGCCATCAGAGTAAATTCACCAACATATTCAGATAGATACATAGACATCAGCAGAAAATTACAAGTCATAACAGAAAACAGGAAGAGATGGCCCAGCCAAGGAACAAAGCAAATATCCTGAAAAGATACAGGATTTAAGACAATTAATCAATGATAACCACATGATTCACCTAAATCAACTTAAGAATTGAAAGAAAATATGACTAAAGAGATAAAGGAAATTAAGAAGACACTGGGTGGGCATAAATAAAAATTTTAAAGACTGCAAAGAAAAGTAACAGACCTTATGGGAATGACAGACAAAACAGATGAGAATAAAAATACATTAGAAGCACATATGAGCAGATTTGAATTGCTCAAAGAAAGAATTAGGGATTTTGAAGACAAAACATCAGAATTGGGATAAACAGGAGAAAAGGAAGAGAAGAGAATAGAAAAAATGGAACAGGTCTCAGGGAACTGAAATACAACGCAAAACAAACAAACATACGTACTACTGGTGTCCCAAAAGGAGAAGAGATTGGCAAAGGAGTAGAAAGAATATTTGAAGAAATAATGACTGAAATCTCCCCAACCTTTATGAAAGACATAAATATCAATACCCAAGAAGTACAATGCACAACAAACAGAATAAATCCGAATATACCTACCTCAAGGCAACTACTATTCAGAAAGACAAATTTCAGAGATAAAGAAAGGATTCTGAAAGCAGCAAGAGAAAAGTAGAGCATCACATACAAGGAAACCTTTATAAAATTGAGTGCTGACCTCTCATCAGAAACCAAGGAGGATAGAAGAAAGTGGTATGATGCATTTAAGGTACTGAAAGAGAAAATTTGCTAGCCAACAATTCTGTATCTGACAAACATGTCTTTCAAAAATGAGGGTGAGTTCAAACTCTTCACAGACAAACAAAAACTGATAGAATATGGTACCAAAAGACCAGAATTACAAGAGATACTAAAGGGATTGCTGCGGCCTAAAAGTAAAAAACAAGGGCAAGAAACTTGGAGAAGAGTATAGAATTGATAATTTTTAAGAAAGGTAAATTAAAGGGTAAAAAGTACGATATGACAACAGAAAGCCAAAGGAGAAAATGGATGAAGTCAGTCATGCCTTTACAGTAATAATATTGAATATTAATGGCTTGAACACCCCAATCAAAAGACATACACTGATAGAATGGATACAAAAGCATGAGCCATCTGTATGTTGTCTACAAGAGACTCATCTCAGGTATAAGGACAAAACCAGGTTAAAAGTGAAAGGTTGGTATGAATATTCTCGCTGTCTTGATTTTGTGATAATCAGGGTAGGCTAAACATTCGCTGATTAGAAACCATGCATGTGTCCCCAGACCTAGTTTTTCTCCCTAGGTCTGGTTTTTAGAATGCCGGTGATAAACTAAGCCTGATTTATTATTATGACCATCCTGGATGGGAAAAGACTGTAACTCTAGGTATCTTTGGTCAGCCTTAAGAGATATAGCAGGGGGACAAATGTGGCTCAAATGGTTGGGCACCTTTCTCCCATATGGAGGGACCTGGGTTCAATCCCCAGGACCTCCTAGTAAAAATAAAAAAAGAAAAATATAGAAGGCATGCAGGCCACCAGGCCCCATGTGCGGGTGTGCCGCCAGGCCCCACGAGCGGGTGCGCCATCAGGCCCTGTGTGCAGGTAAGCCACCAGGCCCCATGCGTGCATGCGCTGTGAGGCCTGCAAGCCACACAGCAAGATGATGATGTAACAGGAGAGTGACACAAGAGAGAGCCAAGATGAGATGCGCTGAAAAACCAGGAACTAAGGTAGCGCATGCGGTAAGACACCTCTCTCCCACATCGGAGATTCCAAGGATC
>JAQZBX010089849.1:0-12590 GCA_029593785.1 Cabassous unicinctus
AAAAAAAAAAAAAAAAAAAAGTGTACCCTGGCTTCTGGAGGAAGAAGAGGCTAGAAAGAGCAGCTGAAGTTAGGGAATCCTACAGAAGAGTATGTGGGATGAGAAGATGGTGAGCCTCAGATACCGAGAAACTTCCATGGCACGTGGTCCCCAGCTGGGTGGTCACTACCTATGCTACTAGCCTGGATAAGGAATGTCTGTCAGCCTGTCACACTGGGTCTGTTATGCCTACCAGATAGATTTGTTTCTAACCTTCCAAAAAAAAGGTGTTTTTTTCTGTTGTTGTTTTTTTAACAGGATAAATACATAGTTTTTGAATTATAAGCAGAAAGACAACTTTGGGTACTGGCAGTTCTATTTTACTGAAAATTTGGAGTTGCACAAATAGTTCTTTAGAACATAAAACTAAGCAGATTTATAAATAACAATTACATTCAGCATTTATCAGGCAGTACAAAAATGTGTTCTGCATCTACATGATATAAATTGCATATAATGCCATGATTTAAACAATATTAACTAGTGCTGTGAGATACATCTTACTCAGACTGATGTTTCCCACAAAAGAGGGGGAAAATGCTGTTATATGAGCAGTTGAGTTTCTTTTCACTTTCAAATTCATTTTAGTGATGGTGGGAAGATTAAAAAATAATCCTTTCATTGAAGAAGTAGAAGAAAAAAAGCTATAGAACTGTCCTGAACTCATCAAAAATGAAATTAGGCACATGTGCTTCAGCGACCTAAAAAACAAGAGTTGAGTTATTCACAATGTTATAATTCAGAACAAATTCTAAAATTTCCATATGAATCTCCCCCTTTATGAAACCTCAAAATTAGAGAAACTAAGATATCCTTTGGAGCAAGGGGAGTCTCAGGGAAGTACTGGACTCACGTGGGGTCACTCCTGGAAACGGCTGCCTCTGTACTGGTGTGTTATAGATTGGATCATGTCCCCCACAAGGAAATGTTCAAGTCCTAACTCTCGGTCCTGTGGATGTGAACTCAGTTATAAATAGGGTCTGGAAGATCCTATTAAGATGAGGCCTAACTGAGTCACAGTGGGCCTTAATCCAATGATTGGAGTCCTTAAAATCAGAGGAAATTTGGACACAGGAGTAGGATTGAGGAGACAGAAGGAGACAGATGGCCAAAAAGGCAGAGACCGAGTTATGTCGGCAAGCGACCACCAGAAAGCTACACACCTGAGGACGTGTGGCCTGCAGACACCTTGATTTTGAACTTCGAGCCTCCAAAACTGAGAATTTCTGTTGTTTAAGCCAACCATTCTCTGGTATTTGTTAAGGCAGCCCTGGTAAATTAGGGCATGGTGCCTCATCTTTTGCACTGCAAATATTTGAAGGCAGGCTGTGCCGCTCTCCATTCCTAGCATCTGCTAGGAAAGCTCATGTCTCTGGGAAGTACCAAGATGTAATGTCAGGTCAGGTTACTTACTGATGATCAACCAAGGAGGAACAGGATGTCTGGTGAGTGACTGGGGGGATAGTGGGAAACTAAGCCCAGGATAGGAAAGGAACGGAGGCCCTTGAAGGCATTAGGGAAACCCTGAAAAAGGCAGGGAATGAGGTCAGTGGGGTAGAATACAGAACTAGGTGATCTCCCTGTGCTGAAGACTGGGATTTTTAAAAGCAGTTTATTATTTTTTCTTATTATAATGGAATCATCTGCTAATTAGAAGAAATTTAGCAAATGAAGAGTATAGAAAAATATTTTAATCCCAATTGCTTTTAGAAAAATAAAACTGATAACTATTTTTGTGTATTGATTTCTTCCAATTTAAAGACACACACTGGGTCACCTAATCCTGTGTCCTTTACCTCTGCTAAACCTTATGTTATGAACATCCTCACAAACATACCTTGGTGAACCTTTGCATATATATCCATCAGGTAAATTCCTAGCAGTGGAATTGCTGAGCCCAGGGTAAATATACTACAAACTTCTCTTCTTTAAATAGGTAAAAGCCAAATTGTCCTCCCCAAAGGCTATGCCAGTGTACGCTCTCATTTACAGTACCCAGGAGTCCCACTTCCCTATAAGTGTCCAAGCACTGGACCACCAACATTTTTACTTTTCACCAATCTGATGGGTGGAAACAGTAATTTTACTGTTATTTTGACTTTAGTCTCTTTAATATGAGTAAGGTTGAGTATATTTCTGGATGTTTATTGTCAATTTGTATTTCTTTCCAGAAAATTGCCTATTAATATCTTCAAGCCCCCCTTTTTTTTCTGTTGGATTGGTCATCTTTTCCTTTTGGATTTATAAGAGCACACTACAGTATAAATCAAGGAAATTGGTCCTTTGTTAAAGTTTTCCCCAATCTGTCTTTTTTTTCTTTTTAATTAAGAGACAGAGAATTGTTTAGTTACAGCCAGCATTTATAAAGGTCAAATCTCTACTCCTTACTTTTATAGTATCTTATTTTGGTGTTATACTTTGGAAGTTCTGAAAGCTGGTACATATTCATCAAAAATTTCTAATTTATTTTATTTTTCTCTTTATCAGTAATTCATTTTGATACATGGAAGATATGAAGGGAAAAACTTGCTATTTATAAACCATATAATTAAAAATAGTGAACTGTCCTAGCACTATTGAGTGATTAATATTCCCTTTCTCCCCTAATTTGAGATGCCACCTTTTCCTCATATACAATTGTATATACTAGGATTTGTTTCTAGGTTCATATGCTGCTAGTACACTGATTCTTCTATTGAGTGTCACACTGGTACCACACTATTTTGATTTTTGCAGCTTTTCAACATGTCTTTTTGTTTGTTTTAGGAGGTACTGGGGATTAAACTCAGGACCTTGTACATGGAAAGCAGGTGCTCAACCACTGAGCTACACCCACTCCCCAACGAGAGTTATTTTTTTCATTTGTATGTTTGTGTTTAGGAGGTACCAGGGATTGAACCTGGGACCTTGTACATGGGAAGGAGGCGCTCAACCACTTGAGCTACATCGCTCCCCTACAATGTGTTTTAATATCTGGTACAATATGTTTTAATATCTTCTTTAAAAAAAAAAATACCCTATTCTACTCCATTAAATCCTATGACTTTTAAAATATACTATCTGGGATTTTGATTATAACCACAATAAACATAAACTAATCAGAAAAAATTGATAACTTTATAATATTTGAGTCTCTTTATCCATAAACACGGACTTCAAATGTTCTACTTCAAAATGTTATGATTTTTTTTTTAGGAGGTACTGGGGATTGAACCCAGGATCTCGTACATGCAAAGTAAGTACTCAACCACTGAGCTACATCTGCTCTACAAGTTTTATAATTTTTTAAAAATTGTCATTCCTGTTTCTTTCATTTTATTCCAGTTACTCCTAGTTGTATTATTTCTTTGTTATTTCTGTGAAAGGGATCTTCTTTCCATTATATTCTTGAGTTGGTTAATATATTTATTTTGTACATTCATTCTATAACCAGTCTGTTTTCTGAACACTTTATTTTAATAGTTTTCAGATGATTCTATTGGGTATTCAAAGAAGACAAATATATCCTAATGAATAATACAGATTTTGTCTTCTTTCCAATATACATTTTGAGTTTCATTTCTTATTTTCTTCCACTTTTACAACAGAAATAGCAGTAAGAGTATTGTCATATCAGTTATATCCTGACTTTAATGAGGATGCCACTAATGTTTCACTATTAAGTATGATATTGACAATTTTTAAAATATCATATTTGGCTTTTGTTATTAAAAAAAAAGTATCTCCAATTCCTAACCTACTGATTTTTTAACATCAGAAATGACTTTCCAGTGTCTATTGAAAGTCATTTATATTTTACTATCAAGCTTTTTGCTTTGAGCCAAAACTTATCAAGGTGGAATTAGTAGTAAGAAAGGGAAAGGAAAAAATTTCTTAGAAAGTAAAAAAGTAGTCTTTCATTTTTGGAAACAGTGGTCGTATATAACTGTAGCCTTGGCAGGAACTCAACTAAACTTCCTGTGGGAACCAGGTTATTTTGTAGAGGAAAGAACAAATCACACAGAGAGTATGATTATTTTTACCTTGGCCACTTAAGGAATTCTCTCCTGGCTTGCCTGCCTCACTTAACTCCTGAAATGGGTGAGTTAACAAGAGGAGGGTGTGATAGTGAAAAGAAGAGCAGGGAAGTCTTGTTAAACTCTATCCCCTAGCAAAGCATGTACAATGATGGAGAAGGCAGCAACATTTTAGAGCTGTGGGGAAGAGCAGTGGCGAGGGGCTCAGAGATATCCACTGTGAATGAGCTACTGGACTTCAATGAGTCCAGGGCCACTCATTGCCATCCTTTTTACAAAGAGGTCACTAACATTGTTCTTTACTATCTGTACTTACCCTCCTGGGTAGCTTTGTGTATCGAACATAATCCTCCAGGAACAGAAGGGCACCTACAACATCTGCAGGCATTTCAGGTATCTTTTGGCTATAACAGAGAACAGTCTGTATCACTTAACTGCTTTGCACGTAATAGGCCCTCGGTCAAAATACTGAAGGACTAAATGATGTCAAAGAAGAAACAAATCTATGGACCATCCTCTTGGTTCATATGAGTCTTTATCTTGCTTGCATATCTTTAGGAACTTAACCTTTATCTAGGTTCCTAGATAAAATCTAAACTTTGTGGTATGCTTTGCATGGCCTTTTATGGTATGGCCCCTGCTGTCTGTCTAGACTCATCTCCTGCTGCTCTCCCTCAGCACTTCCTGGTTCAGCAGTAGTTAATGCCTGGCAGGTCTCTGAACAAGCCATCCTCTCTCGTCCCTCCTCTCTCGTCCCTCCAGTCCTTTGCAGCTACATTTGCTCTGCATTCTTTTTTGAAGGTAAACTCCTAAGACATCTTTTAAGTCCCAGTTTGGGCACTTCCTTCTCTATAAAGTCATCCCTGACTCCCCTGGACAGATGCTCTTCTATGTTCTCATTATACTCAGTATATTCCTCCAAGTCTCTTAATTTTTCAGTTGTCTGTGTGCCCGTTTCCCATCCAGAGTATAGACTACTTGAAGGCCTGGATAAAAAGTAAATAGATCTTAAAAAAAAAAAAAAAAAAAAAAAAGTGATTGTACCTGGGGAAAAATTCCCACTGCTCTAAATCTTTCTGTGTGACCAGGGTTATTTGCTCTGCTTGGGGCAAGGGAAAGGAAGGGTGTCCATGCATCTCAGATTCCTTATGTTACTTCGTGGAAAAAGCTAATGGCTTGAACAAAAACCTGGACATTTTTTCTACGACATATAGTCAGACTTGTGCAGAAATTTTAACAATTGAAAAAATAGAGGGAAGAGAGCTCAGAGAGTTGGGGAAGTCTCAAAAATGAAATTCTCATAATCACAAAATGAGGCCAATTGGAAAGGAAAGCAGTAGGCACCTAAAAAGCATAGTGTATCTGGCCTAAGACCTCAGAGAGGAGGCCAAGGTATCCAGTCCAAATGGAGGAAACCATGTACGGCTCAGAAGAAACAGCAGAACTGCATGGAGGTTTTTAGACTATGATTGGCCAAAGTTTCCCCAAAATTCCCAGGAAAATAAAAGGAGTGTGTCCTAGGTGTCTTTACTGTTGTTTTTAAAAGTTACAATAGTGAAGAGAGCCAGGTCACCTGTGTCTGGTGGAATATTAAAAGTTAAGAAGTAACAAGTTGTATTCTGCCTCTCCTCTTTTATTTTTTAAATTAGGGATAAATAATCTTTAAACTAGAAAGATTAGGGTGAACATAAGGCCTGTTTCATTCAATATTTTAACCAACAATTTGATTGAAGACAAAGAGATTTGTCCAAATTAATGAGACCATTGGAGGAACAGCTAATACTTATGATACAAATAGAATTCATGCATCTTTCATATTTCAAAATAAACAAGACCAACTTTTTCCTATATATTCCCCCTTCCCCCAAGGTATGATTTTTCTGAGTTACTATCAAGGCCATATTTAAAAAGCTTTTGGATAGGGGGTGATATCAGCAACATGGTGAGTAAGACATGCCCTGAAAAAGCCTCCCCAGAGATTCAGTGAATAAAAGGACAAATTCCACTTGCTTAGAACTCTAGAATATGGTAGAGAGTGGAGAAGGACTCCTTAAATGCTGAATTGAAGAAAAAGAAAAATATCTGGTAGGAAATTTCTTTCCTGGCCCCACCAATCCATTCCCCTCCCCTTTACCTGGACCCATACAGCTTAGGAGTCATGCAGAGGCAGTGCCCTGGATCCCCACCATGTGTCCCACCATGGACACAGATGACAGAACCACTTACAGCAACAAGTTAGAACCCCACTTATAACCAGGCACAGGGGCCCAAGTTGTCAGAGAGGACAAGCCTGTAAAATGTGTTGCATGCAAACAGGCCCCCAGGGGAAAAGAATAAAAAGAGACTGTGCCAGAACTGTTGGCAAGAGGTGCACTCACTCAACCCAGTTCCTGTTGACTGGACCACCTAAACACAAAATGAACTTTTCTGGAGTGACCCACAATTCTGATTTGACCCCATCTGGCTCCTTGGGGCAGGATACCTTAACAGGGAAGAAACTGGAGGCAGAAAAGCCTCACAGAAAAAAAATGGGGGGAGGGGGAGAGTTAACTGCTTTATGACAGGACAAATTCCAGAACTGGGTGAGTGAGAGAATCTAAACAAAGCATAGGTGCTGGGAAGAAAATTCTGCATAAAAACAAACACAACAGATCAAGATTTCCAAAGAAGGAACAGAGGAAAGGAAGCTTTCTCCTGGAAGTGAAACAATTGCACAAGAAGTACAATCTTAAAAATGTACCACATATCCAGGTCAAGACTCAGATAAAGAAGAGCTGAAAACAATCTGAAAAGTTAAACATGGGCTATTCTAAAAGTCTAGAATACGTTGGACCAAATGTGAAAGAAAAGCCTTAACACAAAGCCAATCAATAATAAAACCCTTGACAAGAGGAAAAAACTGACCTTTAGAGTTAATAAATCAAGAAAATCAGATTCCTACTCATCAGCAAAATATTGCATGCCATATAAGAAATAGGAAGATATGGCACAGTCAAGAAAATAAATTAAAACTTCAGAGGAGACAGAATTTGGGAAAACTAATCAAAGAAGTTCAAACAAATCTAAATCAATTCAAGGAGATGAAGAAAAATATGGGGAAGCGGATGTGGCTCAAGCGATTGACCTCCCGCCTACCACACGTGGGACGGGGTGTCCCTGATGCGGTTCTCAGTGCTTCCTAAAGAAGACAGCGAGCTGGCAGGATGGGCAGGCATGGCAAGCGGACTCAACAAGAGACACAAGAAGAAAAACATAATGAGATACACAACAAAGCAGAGAGTAGAGATTCCTGGTGCCTCCTAAAGACGAGCAAGACAGCGAGCCGACTCGACGGGCTGACACAACAGGAGACACAAGAAGAAAAACACAATGAGAGACACAACAAAGCAGGGAACGTAGGTGGCTCAAGCGATTAGGCACCTCCCTTCCATATCAGAGGTCCCAGGTTCGGTTCCCGGTGCCTCCGAAATAAACAAGGAAGACAGACACAGCAAGTGCAAACAACAAGGGGATGAGGAGAAATAAAATAAATTTGAAAAGAAAAAGAAAAATATGGATAAAGAGCTAAAGGATATTAAGAAGACAATGTGTGACCACAAGAGGAATTTGAAAGTATAAAAAGAAACATAACAGAAATTATGGGGATGAAAGGCACAATAGCAGAGATTAAAAATATACCAGAGGCATACATACAACAGTAGATTTGAACAGGCAGAAGAATCAGTGAACTACAAGATAAGACAATCGAAATCATGCAGTCAGAAAAACAGATATGAAAAAGAACAGAAAAAACTGAGCAGTGTTTTAGGGATCTGAGTGACAGCATGAAGTGCACAAATATATATATCATGGGTATCCCAGATGAGAAGGGGAAAGGGGCATAAAAAATATTTGAGGAAATAATGGCCAAAACTTTCCCAACTCTAATTAAAGACATAAACATGTCTAGAAGCACAACATACTCCAAACAATATATCCTGACAGACCTACTCTGAGACACCTACTAATCAGAATGTCAAATGCCAAGGAGAGAATTCTTAAAGCAGCAAGAGAAAAGCAATTCGTCACATACAAGGGATCTTCAATAAGACTAAATGCCAATTCTCATCAGAAACCATGGAGGTGAGAAGGCAGTGGTATATATATTTAAGGTAGAAAAAGAATTTGCAAAGAAAAAAAATCATATATTTAAGGTACTGAAAGAGAAAAACTGCCAGCTAAGAATTCTTTATCCTTCAAAAATGAGGGAGATTTTAAAATATTCACAGATAAACAAACTGGGAGAGTCAACAAAAGTCCTGCCCAACAAGTATTAAAGGGAGTTTTGTAGATTGAAAGGAAAAAAAAAAAAGTAATATGGTGGCATTTTTGGGACATTGGAATTGTCCTGAATGATGTTGCAGTGACGGATACAGGCCATTATATATTTTGTCATAACTTACAAAAATGTGTGGGAGAAAGTTTAAACTGTAATGTAAACTATAATCCACACTTAGTGGCAATGCTCCAATATGTGTTCATCAATTGTAACAAATGTACCACACTAATGAAGGATGTTGTTAATGTGGGAAAGTGTGAGAGGGGTAGGGAGTGGGGCATATGGGAATCCCCTACATTTTTTATGTAACATTTATGTACTCTAAGTATATTTAAAAAAAAAAAGAAAAGACAGGAGAGAGTGGCTTATAGTAGTGTAAAGAAATGAAGATCTTCAGTAAAGGTAACTAAAAGGATAAATACAAATCCCAGTGGTACTATATCCTCAATATACAACTCTACTCTTTATTTCCTATAAGAGTCAGAACACAATTGAACAAGAAAAAGGCAAATTTCCTGATAATAGACATGCAAAATATAAAATGGTAAAGTGGGGCAAAAACAACATAAAGAGGGGACAGAGAATATGGGAGCAGAGAACATGTATGCTGCTGAGAGCTAAGTTGGTATCTTTTCAAATTAGTATTTTATAGATTTAGGTTGTGTGATATAATCCCCAGGTTAACCACAGAGTATTTTAAAAATACACGGAAACAGAAACAAGAAAGGGAGCAGTCAGATACATCACAAAAGATCAACCGTATAGAAAAGGAGGTTGTGATAAAGGAGAAGAGATACAAAAAAAAAAAAAAAGATAGGGCATATAAAAATCAAAGGACAAAAAGGCTGATGATGTAAATATAACCTTTATAGTAATAACACTGAATGTTAATGGATTAAACTCCCCAATCAAAATACACAGACTGGCAGAATGGATGAAAAAGCATGATCCAACTATATGTTGTTTATAGGAGACTCACCTTAGACCCAAAGACAAAAATAGATTGAAAGTGAAACGATGGAAAAAGATATTCCATGCAAATAGTAACCAAAAAATAACAGACGAAATAGACTTTTAAATCGATAGTTGTCATAAGAGAGAAAGAAGGACACTACAAATTAATGAAAGGGGCAATCCACCAAGAATAAGTAACAATTATACATCATTGTCTTTATGTAATAACCACTGAAGTGCCCCCAAATACATGAGGCAAACATTGTTAGAGACTTCAATACACCACTCTCATCAATAATAGAAAATCTAGACGATCAAAAGGGAAACAGAACTTGAAGGGTATCATATATGAACTAGACCTAACAGACATATACGGAACATTGTACTCCAAAACAGCAGGATATACAATCTTCTCAAGTGCACATGGATCATTCTCCAGGATAGACCACATGCTAGGTCACAAAACAAGTCTTAATAAATTTTAAAAAGATTGAATTTATACTAAGCATCTTTTCTGACCATAATGGAATGAACCTGGAAATCAATAACAGGTGGAAACTGGAAAATCTACACAAATGTATGGAGGTTAAATAACACATTCAAACAATCATTGGGTCACAGAAGAAATTGCAAGGAACATCAGTAAATATCTTGAGATGAGTGAAAATGAGAACACAATATATAAAAACTTATGGAACATCAGTAAATATCTTGAGTGAAAATGAGAAGACAACACATAAAAACTTATGGGCTGTAGTGAAGAAAGTGCTGAGAGGGAAATTTATAGCTTTAAATGTTTACATTAAAAAAGAAGAAAGAGGTAAAATCAAAGACCTAACTGTGCACTTGAAGAACTAGAAAAAGAACAGCAAACTAACTATAAAGAAAGCAGAAGGAAAGAAAGACTAGACAGAAATAAATGAAATTGAGAATAAAACAAACCCTTAGCTAAACTGACAAAGAAAAAAAAAGAGAACACACAAATAACATCAGAAACGAGAGGGGGAACATTACTACTGACCCCATAGAAATAAAAAGAATCATAAGAGGATATTTTGAACAACTATATGCCAACAAATTAGACAACCTAGATGAAATGGACAAATTTTCAGAAACACACCAACAATTTACATTGACTCTAGAAGAAAGAGAAGACCTTAACAGACCAATTACAAGTACAGAGATTCAATCAGTCATCAAAAACCTTCCAACAAAGAAATCCTCAGGACAAGATGGCTTCACAGGTGAGTTGTAGCAATCACTTCATGAAGAATTAATACCAACCTTACTCAAACTCTTCCAAAAAACTGAAGAGGAGGGAACACTCCCAAACTCATTCTATGAGGCCAACATCACCCTAATACCAAAACCACATAAAGATATTAAAAGAAAAAAAATTACAGACCAATTTCTCTTAGGAATATAGATGAAAAAATCCTCCAAAAAATACTTGCAAATTGAATATGACAGCACATTAAAAGAATTATACACCATGACCAAGTGGGTTTTATACCAGGTATGTAAGGGTGGTTCAATATAAGAAAATCAATTGATATAATATACGACATTAACAAAACGAAGGGGAAAAAAACCACATTGTCACATCTCAATTGATGCAGAAAAGGCATTTGTCAAAATCCAGCATACTTTATTGATAAAAACACTTGGAAAAATAGGAATAGAAGGAAACTCCCTTGACATGATAAAGGGCATATATGAAAAACACACAGCTAACATAGTACTTAATGGTGAAAGACTGAAAGTTTTCCCTCTAATATCTGGAACAAGACGGGGCTGACCACTGTCACCACTGTTATTCAACATGGTACTGGAAGTTCTAGCTAAAACAGTTAAGCAAGAAAAAGAAATAAAAGGCATTCAAATTGGAAAGGAAGAAGTAAAACTTTTACTATTTGTAGATGACATGATCCTACATACAGAAAGTCTCGAAAAATCTACAACAAAACTAACAGAGCTAATAACAAATTCAGCAAAGTCACGGGGTACAAGATCAACACACAAAAATCAGTAGTGTTTCTACACACTAGCAATGTGCAATCTGAGGAGGAATTCAAGAAAAAAAATTCCATTTACAATAACAACTAAAAGAATCAACTATCTAGGAATAAATTTAACCAAGGATATAAAGATCTTGTACACAGAAAACTACAAAGCACTGCTAAAAGAAATCAAAGAAGACCTAAATAAATTGAAAGACATTCCATCTTCATGGATTGGAAGACTATATATTGTTAGGAAGTCAATTCTACCCAAAATGATTTACAGATTCAATGCAATCCCAATCAAAATTTTAACAGCCTACTTTGCAAAAATGGAAACGCCAATTATTAAATTTATTTGGAAGAGTAAGGGGCCCTGAAGAGCCAAAAACATCTTGAAAATAAGAACAAAGTTGGAGGACTCACACTTCCTGACTTTAAAGCATATTACAAAGCAACACTGATCAAAACAGCATGGTACTGGCACAAGGATAAATATATTGACTAAAAGAATCAAACTGAGAATTCAGAAATAGACCCTCACATTTATGGCTGATGTATTTTTTTTTTTTTTTTTAAGGAGGTACCGGGGATTGAACCGGGGACCTCATACATGGGAAGTAGGCGCTCAAACTACTGAGATACACCTGCTCCCCTGGCTGATGGATTTTTGACATGGCTGCCAAGTCCACTCAACTGGGACAGAACAGTATCTTAAACAAATGGTGCTGAGAGAACTAGATATTCCTATGCAAAAGAATGAAAGAGGACCTTTATTTTATTTCACACTATATACAAAATTTAACTCAAAATGGATCAAATACCTAAATATAACCCAGGACTATAAAACTCCTAGAAGAAAATGAAGGGAAGCAACTTCAAGATCTTGTGTTAGGCAATGGTTTCTTAGACTTTACACCCAAAGCACAAGAAACAAACAAACGAAATAGATAAATGGGACCTCTTCAAAATTAAAAACTTTTGTGTATCAAAGGACTTTGTCACAAAAGTGAAAAGACAGCCTACTCAATGGGAGAAAATATTTGGAAACCACATACCTGAAAAGGGTCTAATATCCAGAACTACAACTCAACCATAAAAAGATACAACTAGCTTAATAGCGCATGAAGGGAGTGGAGGTGGCTCAAGCCATTGGGAGGTCCTGGGTTCAGTTCCCGGTGCTTCCTATAGAAAAGACCGTGAGCACACAACGAACAGACACAGAAAGCAGACAGCAAGTGCAAACAATGAGGGCAGGGGGTG